>APFE031011926.1:17280-28414 GCA_000404065.3 Pinus taeda | reverse complement strand
TATCGAAATATCGTTATATTTTTAATATTTTTATATTTATTATATATATTAACAATAAAATATTTTATTGTGCCATGTACACGAGGGAGGAGGGAGATGTGACCCAAAGTTACATAAAATAATCCATGTTCAAAACTTATTTTTAGGCCATTCAAGAGCTAGTTTTAAGAATCTATTTTTCTTTTATAACAATGGGGATTTGGTTAGCTGGTGAAGTGAATGGAGTGTCAATATGCCCAACAGACCCCCATTCTTGGCACATGGCATGAGTTTCAAAGGGATGAGATATGTTGCAAGTCCAAGGCTATGTTGGCAGAATAGATGTCACACAGACTTGGCACTTAGGCAGAAGGAAGTATGTTCTTTGTGGGGCGGCCCCTTAGGATATGACTCTCAAGGAAACACCAATGAAAGGAAGTATATTTTCCATACAAAAGGATTTATTGATAAGCCACAAAATAGAGCAGTCTTCCTGTGTACAAAATATTCTTCAATACCCGTTTTTTATTGAATTTTCTTTGAAGACACTAAAGGGGGCCAACAAACCCTTACTCTTATCTTAATTTTTTCTCCAATGCACAATGAAAGCACGCGTATCGAACCAATTGATCTCATATAACTTATTTCTCAATATGTTTTAAGCATTGCAATCATATTGAAAATATTTACAATAAATTCGAAAACTATTACTACTGGAGCAAAGAAAACCAACCTGTCAGCCTGTGTATGTTTTCTATTCCATTTAAGAGTGATTCCTAACAATCAAACTTCATTGGTAGCAATTTGACTTGTTTATAGTTTGTTTTCTAATAGAAAATGTTTTTTTCCTTATATGTTTTCCATTAGAATAAGTTTACAATTTGCCAAATTAATCCCAAATATAAAAATGGGTCATTTGTAGCCAGATTATATTTCTCTTGCAATATTCTTTTGGAAACTTGAGGCTTATGTTTTTAGAAAATTTATTGCATTCCAGCTCAGTAAATTTGTTGGTTTTGTTTATGTTATATTTTTTGAACATATAGACCTTCAGTTTTGAATAGATTGAACAAATTGTGACACAATTTTTCTTTTGTTTCTATTGATTTTTTTTTTTTAATTTGTGGATTACTGTCTAAAGGCAAGGACTAGCTGCAAATTCTCCTTGCTATTCCTTGAACCATATTTCTGTATGGATTAGAATAGAAACAACTAGATTTTTACTAGTATTCATGACATTTTTGGGCCTTGAAAATCCCCATTATTTTCATGCTTGCAAGCCAAACTCTGGATACAATTTGATATAAAAAAAATATCCAACATTTTTCTACAACTATCACACTGAAGTTCAAGAAATATGTGTGTTGATTGACTGAAGGTTGACGCTAAAGCATAGGGCTTTAGACCCTGAACTGAAGTTTGAACAATAGCAACTCAACAGCTGGAAGTTTGAACTTTGGACTCGACAACTTGAGGTTTGAACTATATAAACTATATGAACTTGGTGTTTAACTTGTTGCTAATTAGAAACATATATTCTTATTGCTTTATTGGTGCATTAGGCAATAATCATGGTAAATAGCTTATGTGTCTAGCACTCAGTAATTATTAGTAGTACACTACATAAGTTTATATTTCTATTTTTCAAATTGTTTTGTCTTTTCAGATTTACACTATCTAGTTTTTAATTATGTCCTCATTATGAAATTTTATAAAGTGGTGGGCTCATGGGGAACACGCCCAACCATATGTATTTCTTCTTCCTTAGAATTTTCAATCAGTGATTTATTTTGTAAAAATTAATACAATAATATGATTTTTGGCATATTTGTTTGTAAACTTTGGAAACATGGAAATATAAATTATGAAGGAAACATTAGACTATTAGCATTTTGTCCATGAAGGGCTGAAAGGAATAAATTTGGATTACTAGAGAAACACAAGGACTATGTACCTAGCACGCATGATTATCACAAGAAGCAGGAAAAAGGTCTAGGTATGCCATGCAAACTTTCTTTATATATTATTTTTTCGATAAATTATTTTTGGGTTGAAATTGTTTCTCATAATATTTGCAAACAGGAAAAGCTGCATATAATCACCCATAATCTTCTTTTTGTGAAACGCTATGGATTCACAGTGGCATCTGTCATTTATGATACAATTGTCTGTGTAATTTATATATATCGACATGCATTTTCTTATGCATGTTCATATGTTATTTTGTTTGTATAATTTTCTTCACTATCTTTCCTTTTGATGGTTTAGACTATTATTGGTAATGTAGAGGCTTTGAGAGAAAGCAAAATCTAGAAACGACGAGGAATTTTATTTTAAGATGATCAACATAAGAACGAATATGGAAAACCTAAAATACTAACAAAATACTCTTCTCTTCATTTCATAACAAGGTTTGAAGTCGTGGGGAGCCATATATGTAGATGTAGGAGTAGGGCCCTTGGTTTTTCTAGGTCCTCAAGGTTTGTCAATATTATTTCTGTTGTGGACATACGTGTCAGGATCGATCCCTGCCATCTTCGTATTTTGGAAATGCTTTCACATATGCACGTGCAGCTTCAAGAGCTAGGGATCTTATGGAATATGCACTTTGTTACGCTGCAAGGTTGATAAGGGACGCTAAGTACTCAATCACTGATAAGTTTGTGAGATCTTCCATTGATTATTTGCAAGTGAAGGAGCCTCCAAGATCAGAGAATGGAGAAGTAGATGTGTTGAATGCTTCATTTTCGTGTCACTTTCCTTTGAATGATGCATATTTTGGATGGGGAAAGCCATTACATGTTGGTCTGCTCAGAGTAGAAGGCATACAGAAAATTATTTTTCTTCCTTCTCAATCATCCCCTGATGATGGTGTTAATGGAGGAGGGTTGGTTCTACTTCTTTCGCTCCCCATGTTTGTAATGCCAAAATTTGCAGAGTTGATAATCAATGAAAGTGATACCACCAGCTTAATGTAAAGAGACACTCTCGAATGCTACCTCTAATGGATAGTTGCACAACATGATTACATTTACATTGAATATATTCTATGCTAATTATTTCTATATTTTCTTGGCAACGCATGGGAGTTCACCTAATGTTTTTTTAGGCTTAGTGATAATATAGCAGGTGAGCTTAACGACTCCATAGAAACTATTCCCCCAAATTGTGCCTTTAATCATTTTGTTTGTCTATGTAGATTTATAAGCTCTAGAACATAAACACAACTGATACAAAAATATGACACTTATCACTTTAATAACATAAACAATAATATTATAAAAACTTAGTAAAATCACATTAAACAAAAATGTTATAAAAACTCAGAAGCACATTAAAAGTGGTGTTTCATTTTAGAGATTGAGTCTAAGAGTAACATTTCATTTTAGAGATTGCACCTGAGGGAAGTTACTTGGATCCGATATTTAATCTAATTCTTAAAATAACGAGTTAAATACTTTTCTAAATAAATTATTTCAAGTGAATGGGAACAAACAATGCTATGAACAAAAAATAGAGATGGTATCATGATTAAAAATTATGTTTATATTAAAGGGAGATTGATTTTTTTTTAGCATTTTTATATTGACACTTTTAAAGTTTGCAGAATTTTATTTTTATTTTAATTATTAATTATTACAAATATGGTGGGGGTTTTTATTATAAGGAAAGTAAAATGACTCTACTATTGGATTTGCAGGTGCTTCGGGGAATCATGTAAGGTAAGGCTAGTGATAATAAAGAAATATTAAGAGTGCACACATTTATATTTCAGGTACACACTAGATTTATTTTATTTTATTTCAGTAAGTAGCTCTCTTGGAAATGATTGAGAAATAGTATAAAAATTTCCTTAAATGAATTTATTATTTTACTCTAAACATGAAGAAGGATGGATGGTTTGGTGTGCCTTCAAGAAACGATTAACTTCCCAGAAAAAAGCTAGTGATAGAGACTTCATTACCTGCATTACATTCATTGGACATGAAGCTTCCTCAGGAACTAGATCACCATCAATTTGGATACCAATTGTAGCAATTTTCGGGCTGCAAATAAGAGATGGAACCAACTCAAATTGTGAAAGCCAGTAGTGGAGAATGTAACTTTTTAGGTCACCATGAGATTGAGAATTGGCATATATCATGTTGCGAGGACCCGTGTCAATTTTCGATCTTTTGTAAAACCTTCATGAAGACAGAATTTCCAATCAATTGTATATTCAAATGCATATACATTATTACAATTCTTTGTTATCTAGGAAGCCAATTATAATTATACAAGGGTCTTGAAACTATGGTTTAACAACTAGATATGAATTTAATTTCCACCATTTAATGTGATTCAAGCTTTGAATTTATATGTTAGAGAGTAGACCCTCTTTTAAGATGGAGAAATCTAGAACATTTTTCTATTGCCTCATAATATGTCTTAAAATGAAGTTCCAACTAAGGATCATGCATGTTCAAATGACTTGAATGTGTTTTCAGCAAATATAAGTGTGTTGCCTTATTATTTTCAATGTTGCTTTATAAAATTGTTTTTTCACTTAGATTTTAAATGGCTTTGCTATTAGCTTTAAAAATAATGGATTTATTTATTTTTTATTCTTTTGGTATCCATTAACAACAGATATTTAAGGTAATTAAAATCACTATTTGGGAACTTTGAATGTTGAAACCACCTTAAAAGAACATTTAAAATGATTTATTTACTTTTTTTAAATGTCTTTTTTATAGTTTCTCTAGAGAGACAATAGTTTGAATTATGGACATATAGTCTCTATAGAGACAATATGCTTTTAATCTTAACAATTGTCTCTGAAAAGACAAAAATGTAATTGTCTCTTAAGAGACAAAAATGAAAGTGTCTCTACAAAGGCAAATGAAATTGGCTTTAGAGAGACAAATGAAATTGCCTCTTAATAGAAATAATTCCTGTCTTTATAGAGACAATAATAATATGTGTTCTATATTGTGTTTATAGAGACAAATTTTTAAGACAATAATTTTGAGACAATAAATTTTGAGAAACCCACTTAAAGGCAATATTTAAGACAATACACAAGTTTCTTTTTGTCTTAAGTTAATACAATTGACTCAAATATTGTCTTACAACCCCCCTACATGTTTTAGTGTTATTAAATAAAAAAAATCACACACTCTTGCCTGTAGCTAATTTTTTATAGCTCAATGCTTGTGACATATTATTTGAGGCTTGTTCTTAGTTCATTTTTGTGGTTCATGTAGCTTGTAGGTTCTATGAATCGCACACTACCATGGCTCAAAGGAAATATCTTATGTAGTAGCCATATGCATTTTTGATAGCATTTATATGTGGCTCATTCAAATTTTTCATGATAATGGCTCATTATAGTTGATCACATATGTGGTTATTTCATTGAAAACATCACTCTCTTGAGTCACATATGGTATATCTGGCTTATGTATATTCTTGAATTCACCATGACATAGCACAATCATATCTATGCCATCTCTCTATGAGATATCAATAACACTACACAACTTGCATTATCTAATGATCACATTTGTTTCTATAGCATACATTTGATATATTGAAAAAGTGGATCATATAAAATTCTCTATGAATCAATTTAGTTATGGATTGCATCAAATACCTGTGGATCATGGCCTAATTCATGATATGTAACTTACATTTGAAATAATAGCTTATCACTTGTCAAATTATGGTCAACATCTCTATGGTTTGTATAAATAATATTTGAACTTGTGTCTCTATAATTTTAAATTTGATCCACCTAAAGCATGAACGCCAGAGTGATATGGATGTAGGATAGTATGGAGACATAATGTTCATATAAGTGATAATAACAATCTACAGTAGTATATTACAAAAGGATACTATCTATGGCCTCATAACAATTGATAAAAATGATCAATGAGACAAAGTTTTAAGTGACAACAATTTAAAAGAGACAATAATACCCCTAATATCAATACCATAGCGAAGAACTTGATGTAAAATTTATTGTGAAGTTTCTATAAGTGGAAGAAGGAACAATGAGATGATACGGCAACAATTTTAAGTGTAATATGATAGTGATAAAGACCATGAAATTTCTCATATATATATATATTATTATTATTATAATATTTATTATATGTATGTATGTATGTATATTTTAGCCTAATTTTAATATAACAATTTGACCTAAAGCTTGGATCTATGTAAATATTACCATGTCATGGAATAAATCTTGTGAAAATAAAATAATAGCTATATAGACCGAGACTATGTTAGATGTGAAATTAGGATACCTATGAAGCTCCTCTCTCCACTATGAAAATGAAGAAGTTGTCTCTTTTTGAATGAAGTTGATACATGTGAGACTAGATATTTGCAAAGTTCCTTTGAGAACTAAATGAAGTATGAATGTCTCTTTGAAGAAGCTCCTGATCATCATGGAAAGTAGAGTTACATAGTCTTTTAATTTTAGGTATGTCAATAATATAGTTAGGGTTTGGTAGCTAGGAGTATGATTTAGAGTTTTGCAATTTCTTTGTGTATGCCTTGATGAATACAAATTTTGCACAATATTGAATAATATTTGTATTTAGGGTTTCTAAAGTCTAGCCTAAATTGAATTGACCCTTGAAGCAAAGTATTAAGCTTTAAAAACCATATCCCTAACTAATTATTCGGTCTATGGAATCCCTATCTTTTTGGAGATGGTATCTAGGGTTTTCAGAATCAATGTCATTTGATATTAAAAATATGTTGAAACCTTAAAAGAGTTTTGAGAGAAAGACTATACGGTATGTATTATTCCCTTGCAAAAGTTGGATTAAGATAAACCTAGGATTTAAAGGCAAAAACACTAGGACTAGGCATCTCTTCTGAAAATGAAAACCCTAACAAGGGTCAAGTCAAGGAGTATCTAGGGTTTGTAGCCATAACCCTAGAAATACCCTTTGAGAAATCATAGAATCCGTCGATTGATAAAATTGACATTGTGTTGTTATCTTTGTATATATTATTTTATATACTTACTTTTGAGATTTGTAAGCACATAATGAAGCTTATCAAAATTATGGAAGCAATATGAGAATGATGGAAGAACAAAACAAGGAAAGACCCATGCTTGATGATGCCTCTTTCATAATGATGAGCATGACAGAAAGAGGGTGCTACAATAACCCTCAAAATATTAAAGCTTCTAGCCAATGCACATATTCTAGGAACAAATTAATAATTGAAATCTGAAGGAGAAATATGTTTCAATATGTATATAGATCATGCAAAGGAATGTTGACGTAAGAGGGAGGAAGTAACGAAATATGACATGACACTCTAGAGGATAATATAATTTGGAATCTTTGATATTGATCATCTGCTTGAACATGTGAAGAGCATGGAAGGAGGACATGCTTGATGATTTTGTACCTACAAATATTTTGTTTGATCATGGAACACATGAAGTGTGTGAGGAACACTTTTTAGGGCTGAAACAAGCACAAGGATATAGAAGATGATATGAAACATTTAAGAATATGAGGAAAAAATCTTTTATGAAGGAATAAGACATGCACTAGCAAGTTCTAAGGAAGCTTCGCTCATTGAAAATGATAGATGAACCATTTAATGATTGACAAGTTCCAGGAATCTTGAATTTTGATATGACATAATGCTACTAGGGTTTGATAAAACCTATTATAAAAATAAAATGTGAAAGAAGGTAGAAGCTCGAATATGATGTATTATAAGATAGGAGTCTTTGCAGCTACCACTGAGATCTCCACTAAAGAACAAATAATTCAGGCATTGATGAAGTAAGAGACCAACTAAGGATTGTGATGATTTCTCACTAATTGAGATGGAGGAAGGAATACCATACATGTTTGATGAGTAAGGACCTCCTCCCTGGTTGAGAGGGGGTGATAGTGGACACCATATTCTCCATGTGTCATGCACTAGGCTAGGACTGACGGTCGTACATCTAGTGTATCACACTTGGAGGAGGAATGGTGGATTGGATAAGCATTTGAGACTAATAGTCCTTGAGGATTGTGAATACAATATAGGAAGTAGTCAAGTGCACCAACACTCTTTAAGGATCTAACATGGTATCGAAGATAAGCATGGTCAAAGAGGACATGTATTCTTTGATGATTATGAATCCAAGATAAGAATAATCCTTGAAGGACATACCTTGTGAACATCGAGATGGGTTATGTTCCTTGAGATACTATGGTGGTGTCCATATGAATGCCTCCCAACAATGTGCTCTAACCTTGTGGAGAATTAGAGATTTTTTTTCAAGGCCTTGTTATGCTGTTATCTCACAAATTTGGTTATGGTGTTGATGTTTGAAGATGTCTTATCAATCCAAATCTTCTTATAATAATATTTCAATTTGAGAAGTATCCCTGTAACAATTACTGAATTATGAATGCCTCCCTAGTTAAGAGGAAGTGTTTGAAATAGTAACTAGGTTCAATATTCATAATTATATTTATAATTATATTGTTGTATATTTCATGTAAAAAATGAAAACAAAAACAAAATTGTAATCTTTCAAGCATGGCTTTCATGCTCAAAATTTATTATTTCATTAGCTAACTTTGTTATTCATGGTTCTAGGATTTCATGATTCAAAGAGTCAATGTGCTATTTGGAGCAATTATAAAGAAAAAGGAAAAATATTTTTTAAATATGTATTTTGGGTCAAAAACCCTTCTACATGCCAAGTTGGCCCTACCTGTCAAGTCAAATCTACCCCAGATGACATGCCTATACACACCCCACTAGAAAATATAAATAGAGGGTTATTTGAACTCATTTTGACACAGATAATTCGAAGGACCGGTTTTCAAATTTCGTAGGAGGAGGGCAGAAGTATGAATTACATGAAGGGTTGGTGGAAGGTATTCCTTAGGTTATATATTGTTGAATATTTGTTGTTCATCTCCTAGAAATATTGGATTTGATGTGCAGAAGAAGGATTTCATTTTCCATCTATAAGGTTTTTCATGGGTAATGAATATCTCATTTTGATCATTTTCTATAAGAGGAGAATTTTTATAGATTTTCTGCTTGGAAGGGTTTTTCCCTAGCTTGGAGCCTATATCTTGTGTTTCTTGTGTACTCTGATATTCATGTTTTTACATTTGATGATTTTTTGAGGAAGAATTGAATAAATAAATAAATAATAAGCCAACAAATTTCACAAGCAATTATGAAAGAAAGAGAAATATAATTTAAATTAAAATCCTCCCGATTAGGAAAATGCACATCTTCTTGTTGATGTCTATTTTAAGTTGTCACAACTTTTTCTTACCAAATATAACTAAGGGATTACATTGCATTTTGGATATCCATTAAGAAAATTTACAAGAGATTCCGAAGGAAGATTGTGAAAATTGTAGGCTAGATCTAGAAATTTCACATTTAGGAAAGCAAATAAGTACTTGAATAAATTTTATTTCAAATTTCCTATATGACAAAAAAGGTTTACTTATCAACCCAAATAACTCATTTTATGAGGGAAATGAAATATATATTCCACCACCTTCCTTTATCTCAACTCCCAATCCATCTATTTGGTGGAGAGATTCTATATTTAGGGAGGATTGGGACTTTTTGCGAAAAAACATGTTTTATGTTTATGATTTATAATATTGCGTTATTTCATTGTTTTGTAACCCTAGCCACATTTACTAGTTGGATCCAAAAAGGTTGGGTAAAATTGGGGTGCTTCAACATCAAGGTTTAGTCGACAAGACCTCACCATCAACAACATATTCTTAATTTGATGCTAGTTGCCTTCAATTTGAAACTATCTATTAGTCATGTTAATGTATCTCACTTTCTAATGGTCACTTTCAGCCTTCAATTGAAAATCTACATAGTATTTTATAGTGGTTTCAAATTGAACTAAAAGACAAATTATTTTATTAAGATATTGTTGTTGGATATGTCTTATGTTTTTGTGCATATATCACCATGCATTGATCATTTTAATGTGTGAAATAGGGGTCTCATGTGGGGGATGAGTTCCCCTTGTTTGGTAGTATGTAGCGGGGTATAAACCCCATTTAGTGGGTGTCTAGAGGAAGATTCCTAAAAAACGAAATAGGCGGATTATTTTTCATGGATTTTTGGCAATTTTCAGCACACGATTTATAATTTTAATGGATTTCTAGCACATGGTGGTTAAGCTCAAGGTTTTGTAGTTTCAATCAGGGACATATGTTTGTATTCTTATGTAGGGTAAATGGATTGGTGATTTATAGATTCTATGTGATTTATATTGTATCTAATAGCGTAAACAATAATATATTGAGAAACAGTTTCTTATCTTCCTAGTTTGGGTTCCTAGGATAAAACCTTTATATTAATGCATGTGTTTGACATTACAATCTATTTACCTTCTTAAGAATCTATTTGAAATATTTAACTATATTTTGTTTAAACCTACATTTGGTTTCAGGGTAGTTTTGGCTTCAATGAGACATTTTTGCAGTTGATGTGTTTTTTATTAAGCCAATGGTAGATCATGTTACACTTGGAGATATATGGAATTTATTCTTATGGTCAAAGGAGATGGATAGTAAATGAAATATAGAGATCAGGAAATTCCATGCATCACACCAATAGGGATGTTGAAGGAAGACTACACCAATATGGATCAAAAGGTGAATATAACAATATGATTATGTCTCTTTTACTTAGTATTAAAGAATATTTTAGGAGTTGCTAGAATGCAAACATGGTGGCAAGTTAATGAGAAATTTATTGAGTTCTGACATTTTCACAAGTTGTAACAAATCATGGTTTTCATGTTAATCTTCAAAAATGGTGATTCAACATCATTTCTTCTTTTTAGGGTTAAAATTCAAACAATTTTCAACCATGGAATTAAATACGAAATATAAAAAGTATAAAATACCCAAAAGAAAATGGGTGATGTATCAACACCACCTATTCTTTAGTGTTAAACTTCAAATGTTGTCCAACAACACAATTAAAGAGAAAATATCATGACAATAATAAACCCTACAAATTAGTTCTTAAAATTTATCTACTTTTTTAAATATTTGATTTTTTAAGTATTTTTCAAATTTATTTATTTTTAAAATTAAAAATATAAATTAACTGATATCATGATTCTCACTAA
>APFE031011926.1:0-14137 GCA_000404065.3 Pinus taeda | reverse complement strand
AGTCTAGGTTTAGATTCGAAACGTTGACCAATATAAAGATGAATACTGTGGAAAATTCGAACTCCTCTCAGAAGCCACACCATAGTAATCTACAATCCAAAAAAGCCATGCTCTATTTACCACTAGATTATAGAATATATTGGGTCTCCAATGGTCTAATGTTTCCATCAAGCTATTCAAATTGTTGTTTGAAGATATGTGACAACCCTTTTTGTTATTGCTCATACAAATGTCATTATGAATTGTAATTCGTGTAAATAATGTGGAAATCTAAACATCGACTGGATTGAGTGCACACAAATGTGAGATCTGAGGAGGAGGAGTTTCTTGTAATCCTAAGCCACTATATTTATTTTACCACCTATCTCTCTAATCAATTAATGGCTTTATCGGTGCAAGCGTTGAAGAAATGTATGGGTAGATTACAATAAACGACAAAAGTACATATAGTCCTTATACCCAAGGGACATGCTATGGAAGTCAACTTTCAAGGGGCAGAAGGGATGATAAAAAATAAAGGGAGTATGTGAGATAATGGTGGTGCGAGACAACACACAATGAGGGTGGAAACAATTTGAAGCACAAATAGATGGTGTGATATAAGAGTAAGAGGACTCACTAACGAAAATGAAAGAATAGGTAGTGTATGCACATGCTTGGAAGCATTTTGAGGAGTGTAGTGTGAAGAGGAGACTGTGTTGCTGAGAAGGTGGAGTCAAGTTGAACTCTCGATCCATTCCTAGTAGGTAGAGAGGTTCTATAGTTTGGTACTTCTTAAGGTGTTTTATAGATGGAGACATCGAGCTTGTTCCTTGGATTCTTGTGGAATCCTAATAGGAGGAGACATGGTGTCCTTTGAATTTTTGTGTGACAACATGAAGAGATAGTCTATTCTCTAGACTCCTATAGTTTGAATTGAGTAGAGGCATTGTGTGTTCTTTATCCATGTAGTGTTTAGCAGGTGAAGACATTGTGTTTCTAGATCCTTTTAGGGTTTTACAAGTGGAATATTGTGTCATATTGATCATTGATGTGCTTAATAGGTGGGGACACTATGTTCTCTTCACTCCTTGATGTTAGGTGGAGAAACTTTGTGCTCTATATTTTTGTCTAATTTAGTTAAATTGCATTGTTGTGGATTCCATTCAGCACTTAATTCTGTAGAATTTGAATTTATCCCTAGCATGGTCAACTAAAAAAATTTGTAGTGTAGCTAGCTTATGGTTCGGTGGAGTGTTGATGTCCCTCCATCATTGGACAATCATTTAATTTAATTATATAATTATATTCACGTGTATACATGTTGCACTATGAATTGTGAAAGATATTGTTATTTGTTATAACATGTATGTATCAACACTAGTTGTAAAGGAATGTATTGTCTCTCATTCTTTATAATGATATAGTTATGGGAATATTGTCATGGTTATCAAGGGCTTTCATAACATATAATTGTTGATATGTTCCATAGATGCCAAACTATTTGCATGGCCTTGTATGGATGCTTGATATGCTCAATGTGACAATTATAGTGTGCATTGATTCCATTGTTTAATATGTTATGTATATCATGGGATTTTGTTCGTAAATAATACTGATTATCATTTTTAGTAAAGTACTTTGAATGATACAATGTATGTTATATCAAAAAATTTGGAATTACTATATAGAATACTATTTATTCTTTACTTGTTGCTAATGTATTAGAATTTATAGGGCACTACTATCTATGGTTTAGCTATTTTTGATGCCTAATGGTATCCATGTTGATAAATCCATTTATGGTGTTATTCTTATGTATAACATCAAGAGTATCATATTTAGAATTAGGGTTTCATTCCTATGGACATTAATGTTTAGAGAAATATAGGGATTTCAGAAAAGCATGGGTAAAAGTATATGAAATCCTCATAGTTTCTATGTTTGAGTATCTGAAGGATCAAGATTGTATATGGCATTGGTCAAAGTACTCGCAATATTTTATATCCATGAAAAATGTTCTTTAAGGATAGAAAATGCATCCAGGAGTATAGAGATCCAAAAAAATTTCACTTGTGCATTTTTGTGAAATTCTTTGATTTCCTATGAAATCTAAAGTGCATTATACATGGAAACTGTTGGGCACAAGGCTAGAGTTATCTGTGAAATTTGTATGTATCTAGAATCCAAGGGCATATGATAACTATGACAAGGCATGAATGCATCAGGTCCTAGATTTTGGCCAAACATTGACATGATTATGGAATGGCAGTGATCTTGATATATCAAGAGATATAGGTGTCTAGAAGGTTTTCGACTATGAACATTCCACGCATGCTTAGATATTACATGTAGCCATATATAAAGGAATTTTTTGCATCACATGAAGGGTTCAACTTTTCTATGACCTGCATTTCATGATGAAGTGAAAAGTTACATAAACAAATGTCTAAAGTTTTGTCGATGGCACATAGGTTTCAGGCGTGGAATAGTAGGGACACATAGGCCACCCATGGTTGCCACATGGTAGTGACTTTATGATGTGGAAAGGATTAACTTTTCAATATTTTAAATGGTATAACTTTTAATATGAAATTCATATTGAGGTAAAATTTATATTTCCATAAACCTCTCCAGAAGTTGAATGTGGTGGTGTTGGCCAAAGTTAATTCTGAAAATTTTGGTGAAGAAAGAATTTTGTAATCCCATTTTAGTAATCGTACCATGGAAGTTGGGTTATTTAAAGCCAAAAACTCCCATCATCTCGAGAGGTCCAAGGGGGTGTGAGGGAGCATTGCAAAGTTGTATCAAAGCACCTAGTCTCAATGCTTAAACTGAATCAGTATAGGAGTATGAGATTGGCATTGTGTTCCAAAGTATGGAAATTTATAGTTATCATTAGTTGTGTACAATGTGTTCTAGTTGTAGAATATTAACTGATTCTTGTGTGTTGTATCCATGTATGTGCTTATAGTAGAATTTTTAAATAATGGAGGATTGGCTAGATAGATTGTCAATTTTCTATTTGTTTTGTAACTAGCATACTGATTTGAAAATTGGTATTTCAATTAACCTCATATCAACATGCTTATTGTAGACGTGTCAAGATGGTGGGTAAATATGTTTATTCATATTTCAGTTTGGATAATATTAATGTTTGTAAGAATACATAAGAGAATACCAAGGAATAAAAAAAATAATAAATGAATGAGCGACAAAATGGTCTAGTACAACATTGATATATCCTAGTATGGCCATGACAAAGAGTAAGTTTGAAAGATGTGAGAGGAAGGATCAATTGAATGGATAGAAAATATCAACCATTTAAGGTTTGAGTTAAGAAGCTGCAAGACTAACAATGAAAATATTGTCAGAGATCAAGAGAATTAGGTAGAAGTGAATGCAATTATAGTGCAGAGAGTCTTAAATTTTCAAAGACAAAAGAAGCAACAGCTAGGTTTAGGTTACGTAGGAATGTATAAGTGTAGTGAGATTCCATCATGAATTGGGGAGCATGAATTGAAGACTAGTAGTTTAGAATGTACCATATCTAAGAAATGGTATAGAAAGGTAAGTGAGGAGTTGAATTCCATTAAGTATTCCAAGGAGGAGGATAGAAAGCCAAGATCAACCATCTAGGGCTTCAAACAAGAGACATTACTATAAAAAATAAAAAGAGAAAGATTTGATGCCAGAAGAATATAAGAAGGAAAAACCTCCTTCATTTGGTGGAGAGTTGAAGGCTAAGGAAGAAAAGAGATGGTTTCTAGGAATGAAGAAGTATCTTAAGGTACATGATTACTCTTAGAATATGAAGGAAAACCATTTTTAGATTGAAGAGTAATGCTAATATATAGAAGGACTACTTGCATAATGCTAATGAAATCAAAGAGAAATATTTTTACTGGAGGAGATTTGAGAGATTATTTTAAGAGAAGTACATATTTGAGAGCTATATTGATATAAATCCCAAGGAATTTTATGAACAAAATATAGGAGAATTGATAGTCGATGAATACACCAAGAGATTCTTCAAACCACTAAGTTATGTTCCTTACATAAATGATGAGAAGGTTAAGATCCTGAGGTATGTCAATGGTTTTCCACAAACATTTAGGAAAAGGAAATTCTTAATTAGCCAAAAAATCTAGAGGATGTCACTTGAAAAATGAGGTATTTCCATGAAAAATCCAAGCATAGGAATAAATTCTATATGGATTAGACATAAAAATGCAAGCCTAGATTGAGAGGAAAAGGGAAAAGATATGTAGAACATTAATATAGAGTAAGGATTGTGAGGTTTACTATTGTTGTGAAGAGAGAGTCTCAAAAACATTTCACTATAGAAGAGAAATGTCAGTTCTATAAGCATGTAGGAGAGGAAGCTGAGATATTGAAAAGAGAACATATAAAGTGTCAAAATTGTGGAGAAAACAATACATAGAGGGAGTATCGACAATGATAATAATGTAGTCTAAGGCTATAAAATGGGTAATAAGTAGATACAATGAATGAAATATCTCAAAATGTGCCACAAATTTATGTTACAATGGAAACAATTGCATGATCATCAAGCCTTACTTACAGATATGGAAGGTATTCTCAGTAATCAACCCATTTCAATTTTGGTAGACTTGGGTTCTAATTTCCACTATATGAGCCCATGAGTTAAAGTGAAGTGTGCACTATGGATGATAGCTTATGAAAATTGGTTGTTTGTTCAACTAAGAATGGGAACTAAAGGAAAGTTGAGGACATGGTGAGATTATTCCCATTGATAATAAAGGAAATGCATACACCAGGGGATTTGAGTATGTAGCATTGGATTCTTATGATGTGATGGTCAACAAGGATTTTCTATTGGGCCACAAGACTAAAATCAATTTATATCATAAATTAATAGAATTTCTTAGTGATGAAGGGGGAATAGAAGAAATTTAGGGAGTAAATAATTCCATTACTATTCATTAGATAGAAACACTACATATGAAGTGGTGTATGCAAAAGCGGTGCAAGTTGTATGTTGTCCAAGTAAAGAGTGAATCATAAATTATAAGATATTTGATGGAAGTGTACATGATTCTAAAATCGTTTAGGTACATTTTTCCTTAGGAAATCCTAGGATTGAAACTAAGAAGAGAAATTGATATCTATACCAAATTTTTGATAGGATTGATACCAATGTGAAGAGGCCCTTTTATTATGAGAACACTAGATCTGGTGGAACTAAAACTATAAATAAAACAAATGAAGGAAAAGGGATACTTAAAACCTAACACATGTCCCTTAAGATCTCTAGTATTGTTTGCGAAGAAAAAGGATGAAAAATTAAGACTATGCATTGACTAAATGAAATTAAATAAATCCATAGTCATGAATAAGTATCATTTGTCGAGGATTGATGACTTGTTTGATCATCAAGGAGGAGGTGCAATATTTTCAAAGATAGACTTGAGGTCTAGGAGCCATGAAGTACAAATTAAGGAGTATATTCACAAGAAAAAATTTAGATCTAGATATGGGCATTAAAAATTTGTGGTGGTTCCATCTGGAGTCACTAGTGCTTCAATGAAATTTAATGAACAACATTCTTAGTCAATATTTGGAAACTTTTGTGCTAGTATTTGTACATGATTTTTTTATTATTATTATATAACCATGGGGGAATATGAAGAACATTTTGAAGCAATTTTTAAATTGCTAAAATAAACACAAGCTTTATACCAAGCTTAGAAAATATGATTTCTTCTAATCACAAGTCTAATACTTACAACACAATATTTCCAAGTAATGAGTAGTAGTCGATCGCAAGAAAATCAAAACCATCATGGAGTGTCATGCTCCATTGAGAACAGAAAATGTTGAATCCTTGATGGGATTGTCTAGGTGTTACTAGAGGTTCATTAAAAAATTATCGAATATTCGACATACAATCACCACATTGTAGAGAAAAGGAGTTAAATTCCAATCAAGACGAGAGTCTGCATCCTATTTTGAAAAATTAAAATATTTTATCTCACATGCACCAGTGTTAAGAATAATATATTTGGATGAAAATATTTTGTGGTTTGCACAAAGGCTAGCAAGTAAGGCTTTAGTGGACTTCTAATGCAAGAGGGTTAGATTGTTTATTACGAATCAAAGAATTTGAATGAGCACGAATGAAATTATGTCACTCATGGCTTAGAGCTACCAATAATAGCGCATTTATGAAAATCTGGAGGCACTATCAACGTGGAAGAACATTTGTTTTAATTACAAATCATTGAGGGTTGAAGAATTTATTTTACCAACCCAATTTGAATGCAATACATGTAAGATGGTTAGCCTCCATTAGTGAATTTAATTTTTAAATAAAATATATCAAACGCAAGGAAAAAAAATTATTCGATGCACTTAGTAGGAGGTTGTAGGTGGCTCATGTGGCATCAATTAGTACCTGAGGTGGATATTTAAAAAATTATCAATGAGGAAATGCATCAGTATGAGGGTTACCAAAAAGAGAAGAAATGATTACAATAGGAGAAAAAAGCATCATTGAGTAAGAATTACTCTCTCACAAATGACGATATTCTTAAGCTTAAAGGTAGTTGTTATATACATTATATGTGTGACTTGAAAAATCTCATCTCTGGAGAGTTTCATAAAACATTATTTAGGTCATCTAGGTTATTGGGAAATGATATCGTCTATGAAAAAATATGTACTATTGGGTGCATATGAAAAACTATGTTGGCCTATATATTTCCAAATTCTTCGATTGTCAGCGAGTGAATACAAAGAGTAGACATTAAGTGAGATTGTTACATCCAATCACCATTCTTGAGTGGAACGAATAATTCATCTCTATGGGCTTCATCACAATATTATTAAGGAAATCTAGACGAGATGATTCTATCATGATGGTGGTGGAAACACTGAGTAGGGTAACTCATTTTATACTTGTCTAGTCTACCCACAATGCAACTCTTATTGCTCAAATTTTGATCAAAAAAATATTTGGATTACATCATATACCCAAGAATATTATCTCAGATAGGGATGCTAAGATCATCTGAGTGCTTTATAACTAGGTTAGCATTCATTGCAATGTGGCATCCTCAAATGAATGGATAGAATAAAAGAGTAAAGAACATGTTGGAGGACATGCTAGGAATATATCTCATGCAATAGTCTAAGAGGTGGGAAGAATTTTTACCTTTGGAAGAATTTTCTTACAATGATTGTTACCATGATTCATTGAAGGTGATTGCTTTTGAGGCTTTGTATGGAAGAAAATGCAATACAACAATCAACTATAATGATCCAATGAATAGGGTGCTCCTCGAACATGATATACAAAAAAAAATGGAATGGAAAGTAGTTTCTCTAAGGAAGAAAATGAAAATATATCAATATAGAAAATAGAGATATCCAGATAAGAAAATAATGCATAATTAATTTCAAGTGGGGTAAATTTTTTACCTCCATGTTAGACAAGGGAAGAGTTCATTGGCAATAGGATCTTGTGACAATTCAAAACCAAGATTTTTTTTATGATTTTAGATCATGGAAAGAGTGGGGCCAGTGGCTTACAAATTAGCCTTTCCACCAATAGTGAAAGCACTTTATGTTTTCCATATTTTGATTCTTAAAAGGTATGTTCATGATGCTAATCATGGTATTGATTTACCTATAACATGAGTGGAATTTAGGGGAGAATTCCAGCGATACCCACATTGTGTTTAAGATATAACATGTTAAAAATATGCATAATTTTTTCATATATTTTTAACCTATTAATTTTGAATTTATTATTTAAATGTGGTTCGTTTTGATTACATTTTATTTATTTTTTAAATATTTTTTAGTCTAAACTATTTTTGGATTTTTATATAGATTTGTAAACTATTGTTTTCTTTTTTTCTCAAATAACTTTAAATTTAATGTATTTTTAATTTTAATGTATTTTTGTGTTTGGATTTTTTTAAATTACTTTAAAATATTTGGTCTATATTTTTTTAATTATTTTCTTTTTCATTGAAAACATGTTTATGTTAGTATTTTTTCTATGCAAAACATCTTTTTGTATTTTCTCTATACTCATAATAATTCTATAGCTTAAAGTTTACAAAATGTTCCAATTTTAGTGCCCTATCGAAAATGTTTCATGTTGTCGTATGTTAAGACATGAAGTGAGATATTATGCTAACTTTAGGAAAATAAATTGTTCCTTCTAAAACCACTCTCCAATTTATGTATTTATTTTGAAGTGTTCTTGCAGTAATGTTATTTGATATTTAATGTCATAGTTGAAAAGTGTTTGAATTTTCATTATAAGAAAAAAAAACATCATCACTTTTACATTCAAGGTTTTTTTTATGTATTTAGAAATCATGCCATTTGGTTTTTAATTTTATTTTTAAAGAATGTTTGAAGTTTCACCCTTCCAAAAAAAAGAGTTGACACTTCATAACTTTTGAATTTCATGTTGTTTTTAATGTATCGTGTAGTTATCATATCTACCTTTTAATGCCATGGCTGAAATATGTTAAAATGTTATGATATTAACCATAGAAAAAATAAGGAGATGTGACATCACCACTATTTTATTTTGGGTTGTTATTCCATGTTTTTTGAGCAAAAAAGGGAGTTGTTATCTAGCCAATTATTATCTATTTATATTTACATTTCATATCAAGGTATTTTATGAGTTTGTTGTGTTACTCACTAGACTTGTGAGATAGTTTGGTTGTTCCCATAGGTTGTAATGTAAGTAATTTAAGTTTCATCAATATATTATAATCTTAGTTATCAAAGTAGACGAGACAAAAAAATTATGGAGAGCCAAAACATAGATGTCTTGTTTGTAAGTGGGAACTCCCAAAACAAATAGGAACAAGTCAATGAGTCTAAAATCTAAATTTAGAGGAAGATCTGAATCTCCAAGATAATTCATAAAGGATTTTTGGAGATGTAAAAAAGAAAGGAGTTACAAGAAATAATGTGAACCAAATTTTCTTAGAAAAGGAAAGGATCTAATGATGTTCCTTTTGAAAAAGAGAAAACCTCGTTAGATGATGGAGCGTATGTGTATTTGGCTTCTTAAGCTACAGATGTATATCACAAAGCATGGTTAGTCAACTCAATTGCATACTTTCATATCACTCCTCACAGGAAATGTTTTTCTGAGTATAAAATATATGATGGTGTTGATGTTTTCTTACGAGATGACTTGACAGAAATAACCAAAAGATGATGAATATTCAACTTGAAGATCGTAGATGGAACGATTGGAACACCCATGGGTTTTCCATAAATACTAAGAGTGGCCAAAATAATTTTTCTGTAAGAAATATGAATAGTATAGGTCTTAAAAAATTGTTTGAAAAAATATAGTTATAGGGAATTACAAGTACAATGGTATTGTTAAGGGTGATTAGATTAGAACTCTATATAAGCTATTGGGAAGGAATATTAAAGATGGGTTTAGTGTTGGCATTATGATACATATGTTGTACTTGATGGCAACCCACTCATCTTAGATGATAAATTATAGTGCAGCAAAGTTATTTTCTGGTTCCACAGGTGCACAAATCAAAAGGTGCGGTCATCGGTAGGTTGTCCAGGAGAACCGTTGAAAAGGTGCATATATGTTCGCAGGTCTCCCACACAAAAGGTGTGAACCTAAAATGCATGGAATTTCATACAAAGAAAAATGCACATCTTATGTTTGGTCCATGGTATTTAGTCCGACGTTTTTGATCCTATGGTTTTGGTCCGTGGTTTTAGAATCTAAAATATTGAACCCAGGTTTTGGATCCATAGTATTATTTCTCAATGGTTTTGATCCATGGTGTGAGTAAGGTCTTGACTATAAAAGGGAAAGGAGATCAGTTGGCAAAGGATAAGAGTTCAAAATCTGAAGAAGAGCAAGATCTGAATTTTTGATAATCAGTTGGTGAGACATAGTTGAATCTGAATCAAGGAGAAACCAGAGCATTATAAGTCAGATTTACTGAAGAGTTGGGATCCCTTAGAGGCAAGAACAGATCTGTGATTTCGACAGTCTCGGGTATGTTTGAGAACTGATGAACTGTCTAAATTTGGAGGTGCGCAGGAGCAGCAAAGGCATAGTGCGGAGGTGTGCATTACTTGAGAAGAAGCAGGTGCGAAGGTGCGTAGAACCAGAGAAGAAGCAGGTGCGGAGGTGTGCTGAACAGTAGACATTGCAGGTTCAGAGTTGAGCAGACTCATCACGGCAGAAGTGTGGATATCCGCAGGTTTCCTTCAGTGAAGTTGCGAACCTTTCTTGAAATATATTTTAGTTGTCTTTTTCTGCAAAGCTCTGGGTTTAAATTGGTGTCTGGTTACCGCATTCTGAGAAGTTATTTATTTAAAGGAGATTGAGTGATGCACATGTACTTGATGTTTTGGATCCAGTTTGAAAATTTATGAAACGTGGTCCCTGGAAGAAAAGAGAAGGTTGTAGCCTTCTATAGATTAGCACCTACGTACTAGTATCTCAGCTAGTACAAGAGCTAAAGGGGGTTGTAGCTCCCTTCCAAATTAATATGGAAAATGAGAGACGGTTGTAGCTCTCTGTAGGTTGCAGCCTGTGTACTGGTAAAAGTCTACACCAGTACAAAATCATTGTAAGAAGAAGTTTCTAATTGAAAGAAGATAGAGAAATATTGCAGAAGGTGGTTTTCACCCACATTAGGTTTCCACCTTACATCTTGTGTTCCTTGGTGTGACTGTCTATTTTGTGTTCCTGCTCATTATTCTATGTTCTCACATACAGATTAATGACAAACATCTAATTATAATTTTGGAAGGTATATGCAAGTTTCAATTGTCAGATCTGAAAATATTTGATAAGAGTTTGATTATATTGATTCACCCCCCCTCTCAGTATTATTTCCAACAATTGGTATCAGAGCAGGTCTTTCAGAAGAAGTTTGATCGCTTGAAGGAAGATCTATCATCATGAGCAACTACGAGAGATAAGCATCGATCAGGCCACCAATTTTTGATGGCACCAATTTCATCTATTGGAAGGTGAGAGTCATTGCCTATATTCAATCTCTTGGTATAGAAGTATGGGATATCATAGATACAGGGTACACTTTTCCATCAACAATTCCAACAAATATGGCTAAGAAGAAGTAGTTTGAAACAAATGAAAAGGTTGTTAATACTCTATTAGGATGTCTATCTCAATCAGAATTCATCAAGGTTATGCAGTATAAAACCGCAAAAGAAATATGGGACAAGATCGTTCTCAACTATGAAGGAGATGAACAGGTAAAACGAGCAAAATTTCAAACCCTCAGAATTCATTATGAAAATCTCAGAATGTACAATGATGAAAGTGTGGCTAACTATTTCCTTCGAATAGATGAGATTGTTAATTGTATGAAAAGCTTGGGTGAAGAAATAAAAGAGGCTATTTTGGTTGAAAAGGTTCTAAGATCTTTGTCTCCTATGTTTGAATCAAAAGTTTCTACAATAGAAGAAAAGGGATCTACAGAAAATTACCGTGTAACAGCTACACAAAATTCTAACTGCTTACGAAATGAGGCAAGGAGGACCATCAGACAGGAGAGAAGTTGCATTCAAGGCATCAGGCAAAGGAGATTACTATGAGTCATGACATATATCAGAAGAAGAGGAAGAATCAAATTTTGTCAAGAACCTTCAACAAGGTGCTGGAAGATTAAAAGGTAAGTTACCCTTCAAATGCTTTGCTTGTGGAAGACTCGGTCACTATGCTGCCAAGTGTCCTCATAAAGATAAGCTTGACAAAGGTAAGGAAACCGTTAGATGGAACAAGAAACAGAATGTAAGTAAGAAAAGCTACTACACTCATGAAGACAATGATGGACTCTCAAATAGTGATGAAGATGAACGACGTAATAATTATAGACTTTTAATGGCTTTTGACGATGATGATTTCATGGATGTTATATATGAAGAAGGTCTTTATGAAGAGATTTCTAAACTCAAAATTTATTTAGAAGAGAGAAATGTGATTTTTGATACCGTGCAATTTCAACTGGCTGAAAGGGAAAAACATCATGAAAAGTTAGAATGTGAAATTGTGGGACTTAGAAAAGAGATTGAGAAAACAAAAGCTCTCAATATTAGATTTGTTAGAGGATCTGAAACTCTATATGAGATCATCAATGTGCAGTGTTCTCCCCTAATCAAGACAGGTCTGGGATATAATGAAGAAACATCTCAAACGCAGAAACCATCCACCTCCAAAAGTTATCTTGATGCAGTAAGGAGGAGTTAGTAAAGGCCCAATGGAGATCACTAGGTAAATCAGGGACAATTTACCTCAAGAATGAATAAAGACTACCAGGTAAATCGGGGGAAATCCACCTTAAGGATGAACATAAGCTACAACCAGCCACAGGTAAAATCTTCTCAAATTGCCCCAAGAGTGGATGACAGTAGAAACTACAATCATTTGGTTGGTATATTTGATAATCGTAGGAGTTTATTCAATGGCCAATGCTTCTCTTGTCATAACTTTGGTCACAAAGCAACTCAATGTGTTTTCTATAAGACAATCATGATTAGAGAAGCTCAAAAATAGATAAGTATCACTGGGATCATGAAAAGAACCTACAATAACTTTTCTGCTCTTGAAAATGAAATAGAATTTTCTATTTGTAACAACTTCGGTCATGAAGATTCTAAATGCAGGAGCAGGTTTCGGCAGACAACTCGGAGGGAAAAAACCTCAAGTGCCAAAACATGGAGAATGAAAGAACCACAACCAGAAAGATGTGGTATAGCTTTATATGCCAAAGGGCTAGAAAATCAATGGTACTTTGATAGCGAATGTTCAAAACATATGACGGGTGATAAGGAAAAACTTCAGTCATATAGTGCCTTAGAGAAAGAGAAGAAGGTCCCATTTGGAAATGACACCCCTGCGCTCATAAAAGGTAAAGGTTTTGTTCAGTTGAAAGAAAAATTCAAAGCTGGAAATGTGATGTATGTTGATGGCTTAAAACATAATCTATTGAGTGTTATTCAGATGTGTGGTCAAGTAACTCAGGTAATATTTCGATCAAATGGATGTAGTGTTCGTGATTTTGATACAAGAAAAATAGTGATCAAAGGCATAAGAACTCCAAATAATTTATACATATTCAAAGAAGGACAACATGAATGTTATCTAAGCAATAATGGTGAACACTGGTTATGGCACCAGAGATTGGGGCACCTACGCTTCTCACAAATAAGGAAAGCATGCAAATACCAAGTAGTTCGTGGTCTTCCAGACATCAGAATCCCAGACAATACTATATGCAAGTCATGTTAGTTTGGTAAGCAAACTAGAACTAACTTCCCTGAGAAGGAAGGATCAGCTAGCAGGCCACTTGAGCTTGTCCATACTAATGTATGTCGTCCATCTAGGAAAAGATCACCTCGAGGAGAAGAAAACTTCATATTATTCATTGACAACTATTCAAGGATGGTTTGCATAGGAATTATGAAGCACAAAGATGAAGCCTTCGAAAAATTCAAATCCTTCAAAGCTTTGGTTCAAAACGAATCAGATCAAAAAATTAAATGCCTCAGATCTAATAGAGGTGGGGAGTTTACCTCAAATGAATTTTTCGATTTTTGTGAAGAACATGGAATAAGAAGAGAATTCTCTACAGCCAGGACTCCTGAGAAAAATGGAGTAGTTGAAAGGATGAACAGAATGGTTCAACAAATGGGTCGTGCTATGCTTGATGAGTCTGGAACTCCTGCAAATTTCTAGGGTGAATCCGCATTTGCTGCAATTGTTATTCTCAACAAAACAAACGTCTAGGTGAATAACACTCAAACCCCTCATGAGCTTTGGTATGGTGAGACTCCTTCGGTAAAATATTTCAAATTTTTTTGAAGCAAATGCTATATCAAAAATATTGATGAACATATTGGCAATTTTGAACCTAGAGCAAATGAAGGCATTCTCCTTGGTTACTCTCCCCACAACAAAGCTTACAAGTGTTATAATAAAATGCTTGGAAAAATTGTTGAAAGTATTGATGTAGTGGTTGATGAAGATGAAAACACTCCTAGGTAGGTAAGATCTGAAGATTTCGAAGATAAAGAGGACTATCCATCAACATCAAATCAAATTCATGATGAAGAAGAAGAAACCTAT
>APFE031011925.1:30930-44854 GCA_000404065.3 Pinus taeda | reverse complement strand
CAAAACCATGTTGCGGTAAGCCTACTTCATGCACAGGTAAGCACTCTTCATTGTTTAAATTTAATGTTAATAAGTTAAATAGATGTTGATTTTTGGTTGTTACATATGGTATCAGAGCAGGTTTAACCCTTAAGGCCTATGGGCATCTGGAAAATTTCTTTGTTGGGATTTTTTTTTAACTTGACTGGTTTTTAAAGTACAGGTTGATTAATTCCAGGAGGCGGCATCCCAAGCATTTTATCAGCATCCATTTTATATGGCTATAAGTGAATTTTTATCTTCACTTTTCCTTCTAATATCAATCCTTTTGGTGATTCTCTTTTGTAGTATTTTTCCCATTCTCTAAGTTGCTTAGGAATTTAAGAACTTATTCCTGTGATATTTTACCGATTCTAGATTTTCATTTTTTTTTTTCTTTTCTGACATTTAACATTTATATCACACTGCAGTAGATAATTTTAATACTGCTGTCTTTTGGTCGCATATTAAACTTGGTTTCAGCAAAGGTTTTCAAATATGAACTATCTGAAGCATTTATATTTTTTTTTGCATTGGTCTCTTTTGATACATTATATGAGTTCAAAATGCAAGCATACATGGTTGGAGTTATTGTGTCAAATACCCTTAAATAGTAAATAACTTCATGGAAAAAGAATGATTCTCTTAGGATAAAAGATTTGTTTGCAATCTGTGTTTAAATATCAGAGAAATTCGGAACTGAAGTGCCAAATTCGATAACCTCTGCATATCCACAAAACGTCTTCGATTTGACACGTTCTAAATGGGTTTTTAACTTCATTCTTCTCACAATGATGAAAATATGCGTTTAATACTTTTGAAATGGGCTTCGAGCAATCTTCTAGCAGTGATGAAATTTTGTGTTGATACTTCTGAAAGTTTTCTGGTAGTTGTGGATTTTGGCTTCATTTAATATCTTCAAAAATAACTTCTAATATTTATATGCATCTACAATCCTCTAACAGTTATGGTAATCACATGCCTCATGAAAACTGAAGTTCGAACTTGGGGTTTTTAATTATTTATACTGCCAGCTAATTCAAATTCAATGAATTGACCCATTATCTAGTTCTAACTCAACCCAGACTCTTAGAGGCCTCAAAATTTTAGGGATTTATTCTTTAATAACTCAACATATCAAAGCGAATTGTCGGGGTCTCTTTTGCAGTCTTCAATACCCTAAAATTTTCAGAGCTAAACCATTTAATTTCTTTCCTCTTTTGAATGGATATAAAATCGACTTAGATTTTGGAGTTTCTGCGTTTCTTACCTTTCCTCTTAGCCATCTCTGAGCCTGCCTTTCTGATCCCCAACCTTTGATGCCTTTCTCAAGCTTTCGATGCCTGAGCATTTTGATTGAGTTTTGAACATTGGACTGCGATGAGTTTGCTGAGTGCTGAACATTCTATCTGTCTTTTAAATTTTGAATGTCACTACCTGTAGCTATGTTTTACTTTAGCCCATTGAATGGTTTCATCATGCTTCAAAAATACGGCCTTCCCTTTATCAATCCTTCAATATTCTTTGAATTTCGACTTTTTTTTCCTTTACATCGTTTATTGATTACACCCTTATGATCTTACCTTGTTGCATGTACAAGATATTATGATTTTCTTCTATGATTTATACATGTCGATTGCAGGGGATGAGTCTTATTCATATCACTTATTGGTAGTGAATGAGCCTTATTCATGTCATTTGGATGGTTTTAAAAACTTATGATCCATCATCGGGATTATGTTCCTCTGGTCTTCTTTGATGATTATAGTGACCATCTCAAGGTCTTCTTTGATGATTACGGTATCCATTCTCAAATTGCAATTGTTGTGTGCCCTTCTGAGGCACCTTTTCCGAGGCTCTTGGGCCCTGTTGGAGAAGCCTCCTAAAGCTCAGACCTGAGGTCTGTTGAAATGTACTGAGGCCAGATTCTGCATCTTTCTGTGGACTATTTCGTATTAGGCCTGAGACTTATCTCGACCTTCCTTCTGTGGTGAGTTCAAGGGATTTCTGAGGCAAATCTTTGTTGGTTTTCTGAGGTTGACTTGGCACTAAATTGAGGTTTATTCGGACTGACTGTAGCATTGAATCTAACGTTTCTGCAGTGGAATGTTCATGACATAATTTCCGATTCCTCTGTGATAATTTGACTCTGTGGCAGGACATATCTGAGACCCCCTTTTTAATTGGTGACAAGACATTGACTAGTTACAAAGTCTGATCAGAGGCACAGTTAGGGGTCATCTTTCAATCCTACTAAGAAAACTTGTTGAGTCGGGACCTGAGCTATTTGAGGTTGATCCGAGAGCATACCTATAGCATCATTTTGATCCTATGGAGAAAAAAGGAAATGTGCAATGTTGTGCATTTAATTGGTTAACATTATGTTGTTGCAGTGGTTGTCATACCTATGAGATTGTTGGTGTTTTGTTATAAATATATACCCTTTAGATGTATCTACCTGTAGCTGTGATCATTATTTTGCTCACAGTGCTTTGAATACCTGTAGCAGATGATGAATTATATGCTAGTGCAATGCAATGCAGAGATTGAAGGCAGAGTATGGATAGAGGTTTGCAATGTTGATAGTGTTTTATTGCAGGGACCAGAGGTGACTATGGCCGAGTTTAGTGTCTGAGACACAGCTAGTGCATATGGACAGAACTTTAGTATGGCTGCCATGTATACATGTGACTGACAGTGGTTTTGCAGGAGTATAGTGAAAGCATATTGATGTAGTTGTGCAATGATGCTTTGTCTATGTATGTTGCTTGTTTCTGAAAGTGATAAAATGATGGCATTACTTTGTAATTTTGAATGGGGTTGTTTTGATTCAGTCCAGTCATGGTAGATCCAACAATCTGGTCTTTGACCTGGAGCTTTTAGCAAGCTAAGTGGTTTCAGGGTTATTGAACATCAGTTATCCAATTTAAAAGCTAGTTGTGTGCATGTATAATCTTATAAAATGCCTTTTCTATATTAATTTTTTTTTCACCTCTTAGTCTCAGGTGATGTGGTACGTTTTTTTTTAATCTGCTAATCTCCTCCGTATCTCTTGATCTATGCAAAACTGATGTTTTATGTACACAAATATAACTTGAGAAGGAGTCAAAGATCACTTGTCCATATCTTCAGATTTGCACAATTCTGCGAATTTCCCATATTTAATGCAGACAATTCTCATTGAGAGTAGTCCATTCTTACGTGCCCTTATGGTGCTAGTTTATAGAATGTTGCAGGTGTTGGTTAGGAAATTGCAACGTTCGTTGTTCCCTGTGGTATATTGTCTATTATCTCTCAATCTCTCGGTACAAAAAAAATTCCTAACCTTGTCCGGGCAGAGCCTAAGTGTGCTATAAAGAAAATCACCTACTGTCACTTTGGTGATTTGTTCCTCTCTTTAGATTAAGAAAAAAATTAACCAACGGGAATCTCTGTATCAACCTAAACTTAGTCGTTGGTATAAACGTAAACTTAATCGTTGGTATAAGGGGCAAAGTAGCTCAGGAACCTCACTTAATCAATTGACTTACTTTGAGGATGGAATCTCCACAACTATATCTATCATTCCTCTGCTTTACTTGAAGAATCCGCAATTTCAACTTCGTTTTAAGGACTTAAATTTTTTCTCAGCGAATTGCCCCCTTGTTTCCTCTGTATTTTAACATTCTGTGCTGAGCTGGCGTGTTGTATTGATATTGCTGTTTGTTTTTGCATTTTGGAGTGCATTTTCATTTTTTCGTAGTCCCTTGCGTGGTGCTTATGAATTTGCTCTCTGTCCTTGGCTTTGCATTTTCAATATGAACTGGGTCCCTGTAATTTACTCTGTATCCTCTTTGCTCTTTTTGTTATTGATTTTTTTATATGATATTTTTAATTCTTTTATTTGATTACTGTTTTGTAAGCCATATTAACATACTTCCATGATCTTTTCTGAGCAACTGAGACATAATATGGTGGTCAATTTAGACTGGTTTTCACATTCATGATATGGCAGGATTTTGTCTACATATTTTAGGACTTCGTGGGAATGTTAAACATGTGTAATTCTTTCTACTGTAAATGTCTTTTATACAGTTGCCTGAGAATTCAGATTTCTAACATAAACTTTTGCAGACAACTCAAAATCCCAACACATTGTAAGCATGTTTCCAAATTCCAATTACTTGTAACTGTTACCACTATCTGAAATTTGGTATGTAATCAACTCTGAGCAAGTTTATAGCCAGGCCTTGGAAAACTTACCAGTTCCCTGTTTTCAGTGGAGCTTGGTTGGCAAGGTTGAAATCCCCCAGCGGCATGTTACCCTCATGGGCTGGCGCTTGCATGCATTGGCTGCTTGTGTTTTATTCCAGGTGCATGTCCTTTGACAAGTTTGGTGGATTTTGTGTCATGTATGTTAAATTTACTCATGGCTAGCTGAGGGAGTGATGCCTTTGGGCTCATGCATGGATTGGTTGGGATAGTGACTTCTACCTGACTTTAAACTGAATCCCCTTCTTTTTTCATATGTTTGTTTAATTAATGCATCAACAGAGTTTATATCCTTTTATTATGCGAAACTCTCTCCTCTGTAGCAGAATGGAAGGCCTGGCCTTATCTATTTAGAATGTTTGCTCCTGCCTAATGTATAAGGAATTGTCGTTCAGGTTTTCCTGGTAAGGATTTTTGGCCTTTGCTTTACGTATAGGGGATCCTAGGTGATCTCTACTCTCGGTGGTAGCTTTGTTGCACCTCAAAAGTGATTAGAACTTGTCTTCTTGTTATCTCTCAAACTTACTATAGTCACAGTAGTTTTTGGCTTCTTGTTATCCTCTAAAATTTAATTGTACATAGTATATGCCAGCCTTAGGCTTGACATTTTTATGGAAGATGCTCTTCTAGCAAATAGCATTTATGTAACAGGATTGTTTTTTCATAATCATTTATTGAAGGTTTGGAACCATAGGTAAAAAGATTACAGCTATAGCATATTTCTAGGTTCATCTTTGTGCCTGACTTTAAAATTCCTCAACTATACAAAGCGAATTTTCCTCATTTTCACTGTTTAGTCGAATATTTTTCCAGTCTACCATTTGAAGCAAAAAAACGATAGACAACTCCAGGAAATAATTGATGAGGAGGTTGTTAAGCCACTTTTTGGCTTGATTAGGTTAGTATGAGTATTGATAAGCCATTCTTGTCATATCAAGAAATAGCACTTACTCATACAGCCAGGCTGAAGTGAATATAAATATTTTGCTTGGCTGCTCAAATGTTTTACTTTTCTGGGTAATGTAATTGAACAAATCACCTTTGGTTTCAGCAAACATCCAACATGTTTCCAATAAATTCATTGCCTTACATAGAACTGAGGTGCTCTGTTCGTATTCTCTTTTATTCTGTGCTATCTGCGGTCTATGTTGATTCCATTTCCTCGCATAATATTTCATCTGTTGGATTTCAATTATCTAGGTGCTTGATGCATTTCTGAACATTTTCACAAAGTGACATTATTCATGAGATTGTAGCGAGAGGACTCACTACCTCCATACTTCTCGACTACTTCCAAACTTCTGCAATACTAATCATCATTTACCAATCGAGTATTGTTCCTTAAGAGGGCACTACCTTATGTGTTCTGGCACAAGGCACGCACTCTAAATCTGGGCTCATGATCTTAACAAATTTGACATCTAGTTTGCACACTAACTATTTGATAAATTATATGAACATATTCTCTCAGTATTCTGATAACAGTTCTCAAATTCAACAAATGTATGCTGTTCCTATAAGTGAAAGACCAGCATGTTAACTTCCTTTTGCATTTTTATGACAGCCAACCCTGAGAATTAAAGCTGTTTGCAACTTTGGGTAATTTTAATCTGTATTAAGTTATTAACGACCACTCTGTCTCATCTTTAAATTGTATACATCTTTGACTTTCCACAAATAATCTTGCTGTTTCCAAAATTAATCTGTATGACATTCTAAACTAAATTACACTTTGGTCTTCAGTCAAGGTTGCAGAATTCTTTTTAAAACGTAAGCAGCCCATTTGATTTGCTTTCTGTGATGACTACTTGTCTACTGGATGTTTGAATGCATAAATCAGAAGCGAGTTGTGATGAATATCATAATTCTGTGGATTATAACCAGTTTAACTGGAAAATCTACATGAGCAGCAGGTTTTACTTAGTTAAGAACTTCAGACCCTAGTGAGCGAATAAGCAGCACACTGATACTCTGAAAATTGAGGATGGGTGCTGAACAAATATAGAGCAGTTTGGAAACGGAAAGTTGTGCTTTTAACTGAGTCTTTAAGTCATTTTAGTATTATCCATTTTGCGGATTTGAACATTAAAGTTGGGCGTATGTGTTATGGGCATGGTTCCAAAGTTTGGTGGGTTGGTGATTCGAACATCCGACCTACCATATGCAAATCGTATATTTACTTAGAAGCCATTGAAGTATTAATGGGAAGCCTTAGCTCTCAATTCTATATTATAAATTTTTGTCTTTGCCCCCTACTTGATAGTTAGTAATCAAAACATGAAGCTGGGCCACTGGAAATTGTTTCTGGTTTACGTTGATACCAAGTCGGCTTAAGTCATTTGGAGCATTTTATAGAAGATTGTTCATATCTCCTTTAAGATTTAATGATCGACAGTTGAATAATTCAGAGTTGTTGGTTTATGAAAGGGTTTGACCATTTGTGTTATCAGGTCATATCTAGTAGTATTTCTATGAAGTGTTAATTATTTTGTTTATCACATAGTCTAAACTGAAACTGAGGTCACTGTGGCAAGGAAATCAGTGAGGTACATTATTCAAGTGTAGACACAAACACTAGCTTTTCTGGAAAGGGACATGAATACGATAGCTGCTGCAAAGTATGTAAGTATTATCAAATGATAAACATTTTTGACCAAATAGGTCTTTCCTTAAAGACATCAGCATTGACATCAAAAGCCAGGCTTGGCATTTAGTACTGTTACAGAAAACTAACTCCAATCTAATCCATGCATTTTAAAGAATATAGCAATCTAAAATAATAGACCTTTAGACTTTAATAGTGTCAAGATTCACTTCTTTTGAAGTTTGTTGAATGGTGCCTTTTGTTGATGTTCTGTTGACATATTTGTGTGCATAGCCTGTATGACAGAAGTATTACAAAAACATGCATATGAAGTAAAACTGGAATCTTAGGTGGATAAAGATTTCATGGTCTTAGGTAAATCTTTTGATCTAAGCATCATATCATATGCTAACTTTGATGATGTAGATGGTATGACTAGATTGCTCTTTCTAGCCTTGTCAGAACATCAGAAGGATCCCGAGATGCAAGTGAAAAATGATCACTAAAGGTAAGTGCTATTTAAACTGTGTTTGTAAAGTGAACCAGTGGTGAGAAGTTACACCAGCATGCAATATATCAAGATTATAGGATTACATCAAGATTATAGGATTACATACTTTGCCAATGAATTACTGAATCATAAAAGTATAGCTTAATTATGCCATATCATATAATAAGATATTAATGTGAACAGAGAACCCAAGAATCTGTATGAGGAAGCAATGAAGAACTAATGAATGCACCAGACTTTAGGTTATACTAACATTATGCTACTGTCAAGAATCTGATTGCTGAAGCTTGATGTGAAGAATATATCTGTCCTTAGATACCAGATTAGATAGCTAATTAAAGAAGAACTGCAATGTGATGTGAGTCGCTAGATGATCCAATCCATCCACTAATTCACTTTTCAAATGATCGCTGAATGCAAGATAAGGAGTAATAATGGTCTAGATTCTATTAATCACGGAGATGTGGTTCAATATCCACCAAAAGTTGAAGAAGTGCTTCGAGTCTCGTGACTAAAGAATCTTTTTCCTATTACAAGATTACCATCAATCAATCCTATGGAAAGTAACACAAAATGACATTTCCTTTTAATCACATTCAGTTACTATTTTCATGTCATGTGTTAAAAAGAAAGAAATACGACAGTAAATTAATATGATAAACGAACATCCATCTTCCGGGATGTTGTAGTTATATTGGGTTACGAATATTGTTATATATTTCTAACTTACATATCTGGAAACTAAGATATATTAATGTGAGATATATGCTCTACATCTTTAGATTACTGCCTTTCCATCTTTAGATTACTGCCTTTCCAATTCTGAGTTTGTTTAGGGTTGCATGCTAACTGTTCGAAGAAATTCATGAATAGATTTCCTTGTGTATGCATAGCAGCCTTAGGTTTTATTTCTTGAATGTTGATCATAGTCTCATAGCTAGCAGCTGGGGAATTTTCTTAATACCTGGAAATCATGATTTATCACCACAAGACTAATACTTTGAATGTTGGCTTGTAATTTAGTGAATCTGAAGTTGTTTTTGAGTTTAAATGCAAACCATTTGACAAAATTCCTATGTGATATTTTTCATTTTTGCATGACAGCTGTTGTGAAAGTGTTTGGTCGTTGATAATTCGAGTGAAATAGGGAAGCTGGAAATCAAAAACACTCTTCTAACATATGTGTATCAAATGATGCTTTTCCTATCACATTCATTGGATCCGTCCTAATGATTGCTTTCCACACAACATCCCCCTACTGAAGATTTGAACCAGACAAATTTTAATTGCGCTCAAAAGCTTCGCATCAAAACCTTTCTCTTTCCTAAGACTGCTTACAAACCTGTTGTAAAGAAAATGATGAATATTTATTATGATATAAGCTTTTCAAAGAATATTTTGCCACTAAACTAGAAGTTCATTCAGTGTCTCAATGCACAAACACAATTTCCTTTGAACTTCAATAAGCTTGTGCAAACATTCTTGACCTCCATATGCATTTTTCCTGCTTACCAATTTCGAGTTTAATGTAGCTTTAATCAAAGTCCTTGTAGGATTACTATCCTCGCTGCTTAAAGTTTGTTCAACAGTTAATAGCACCATGGTGATTTACTCATTGGATTCAATAGACAATATGGCAGCAACAGACATGCTTAGAAGCAGTCATGTGTTGTGTTCTGTATCACATAAACTTGTCATTTAGATGTTAATTTTGTTTGCTATAAAATTATCCTAGCTATCAAAATGCTAATTTTCTTCAACATCGCTTCCACAAATGTCATCGTGCAAAGGAAGTGCAATGATTGCATTCCAAATAACTTTGTATGCCTAGCACTCTCTTTGTTCTCTCTTCACAAGAGGTTCTACTTTTATGGTTGTATACCCTACACAATCTCTTTGACTTAATCATTCTTTATTGTTGTTTATGAGGTTTATTCTCTGCATCGCTTTTTTTCATTATATCAGCTTTAGAATGCCTTGCACAGTGAGGATTAGTTCATATAAATGAAAAAATTGTATATGTCTGCATTTCCAACTTATTGAGGCATTCTTCAAGCACGTTTTAAATAGCTACTTTTGAGAAGGGCTAACTTAAATGATTTTTGAAGTGAATGTTAACCATGACTGTATTTGGCCATACCGTGTTATAGCATGTTTTTGCAAAATGAAATGAAAAACAATGCTAATTCATGGAACAATAAAAATTTTGTGAAGTTTGAGCATTGGTTTAATGCAGAAAACCAAATGAATAATATATCTACTAAAAATGTCCTATATGTATTATGCCTTTCACAGCACATACTTCTGTTGAAATATAGTCTCTTAATTGATTTCATGTTTTTAAGAACTAATGCTAGTATTAATCATAAAGTGAATGTCAAAGTGAGATTCAAGGTCATATGTCTGACTTTTTTTTTTTTGGGGCTACATTGCCTGCATTCTGTAAATGAGTGGCGCTGAGAGAATATGCTCGATCTCCTATGTCGCTCACTAGTATTATAGCATTTGTGGCTCGACATTTATACTTATACTGCACTTGATACATAAAATATTTAAGTTAGTAGCATTAGATAATGTGAATGAGAAGGTCTTGTTATGTTAATGTATTTGCCATGGTTGTTTAAGAAATTGTCAATCTTTTCGTGTGCCCATGGATTGGGCTTTTATACTGCAAATTTATGGTTTCTATGTATTCCACATTCCTAATGAATGACCATAAGATGGGAGGCGGGTTGAATATCAAGTCGTATGGTAAATTATTTTTGGTCGGTGATACAATGAAATGTTTTCATATTCTAAGGCTTCCTTGTTCAATCTACATGTTGGTTTGGTGACTTTGGTCACATGGTTGAACTGTAAGTAGGGCATGCCACAACAACAGATAACTCTGAACTCTGCATCGTTTGATCACATGGTTATGCTATGGTGTTGGCTGGGCAAGTTAAATGAATTCATTCAAGGCTCTAATTTGTGTATTTTTTTGGATTAATTCAGAGGTTACATGATTGGCTAGATGTTACTTGATAAGCATAATCAAGTCTGACATATAAGTGGTAATAGCATATGTTGTCACTGTTTGTTCCTTATATTAAGTGCTTTAGTCTAGGACTAGGTCAAGAAGAAGTGAAGGTTGTATGACTATTTGGCATAAGGAAAATTCATAAGTAGCTATTTCTCTCTGTTATCTTATTCGTTGCTGTCATAAGTTTACTTGGTAATCATTGAATATCATTTTCATGTTCTAATAAGATTGATTAAGAAATAAATCTAAATTGCTCACTGTGTCATAAACTCATTTTGTTGCTCCTTTGTCATTGGAAAATAAGTGGCTTACTGCTGTCCTAAGAAAGCAATCTAACTAGTTACAGTTTATGGTTCAGCTTGAATATATATTTGTGAATGATAACATTCAGAGCTCTCTTGACTTGAATGAATATCTTTACTTGGCATCAATTTCATTTATATATCTTGAGGATTTCCAGTTTTGTATGAGTACTAATAAATTTGCTGTCCCTTTGAGTAATCATTGTTAACATCTTGAAATCTGAAATATAAATGTGATACTCAGCATCATTGGTGAAAGATTGTGTTAGGCATCCCTTGGTTCCCTCCCTCTTACAGGTTTGCATTCATTTTCTCATATAAAGAGCTAAGACTGTTCTGGGCACATTTTTCATTGGAAAACTTACTAATTCTTCTTTGCTATCCTAAGGACTGATTTATGATAGCATAAAGAAATTTCATTGTGCCTTGCTGTATAACCATTGCTCACTGCTACCTTATTTGTTGTTCATACCTTAGGAATATCTAGCTAAGCATCGGTGGTTTGCTGAAGTAGACTAAGAGCAAGTACTACTCTTATTGCAGCTTTGGATCATTGCTTTAGGACTGACTTGTTCTTTTTCTGGGTTTGTTTTCCATACTCTGTCAGATTGCTTTCTTTGAGAATCATTCGCTTGTTTGGCAATTGCTAAGTATGGCAATTGCTAAGTATGGTTTACAGTAGCAATTGTGCTCCAATCTGGCTTTATCATTAACCCTAACACATGAATTATTTACTGACATTGACTTTGATGTTTGAGTTGCATGTTTAGGAATGCTGTGCACTTTCATTTTTTGTAACAAAGGTGGTTGTAGATGTCATTGAATTTTCTGAGTGTTGTTCTGCCCTATGAATTTTCAAAGTCTTATGACTAGGATTCTTAAACTGCCCTAATATAATTTTCTGAGGATTGTATTATTGTTTCCGGAAATTGCACTCATTTTACACCTGCAAGGAGTTTATTCATTCAGGTTACTGAAATCGCAGACTTTTAACTGAATCATTCAAGCAGATGTTATAATGTTGGTGAATTATCATCTTGCATACTTGACCGAGGTGAAACTGGGCAGAAGATAGAAGAACACTGAGTGCCATTACGCAAACTTTCCTTTTTCCCATTCCCAAGGACTTCAATATTCAATTTTGCCAAATATAGAATTTTCATTTAATAGCCAACTGAGATCATCATATACTTCCTTCACTAATGTTGCACAATGCATTGTGATTCAAATGTAATTTGGCCTTACAGCTCCCCCAGCTCCAGCTTACAGTTTTTCAGAGAGTTTGTAGATTAATTTCATCATTTAGATTTACAAATGAATCCCTGAATTTTCTGAACAGTTACTTTCGATTTTGGCTTATCATGTGATCACTTTTAGTTTCAAATGTTCAACATGTCTGTAGTTGGTCTTTCCACATTTCAAAGCAACATGGTGTTGAGCCACATATGCTTCAAAACATTCTTTTACTAGGGTAATATAGTGTTAAAGCTGGGTTATTGCTTACGTTAAAAGCACAACGTGCCCTTACATTATATATGGTTTTTAGTATTTTAAACTAAGGTGTTATTACAGCGCATTTCACATGCTGGTGTATCTTGATTCTTGACTTGTCTCTATGTTGATGGTCAACTTTCCATTGAATGATTAATCATTGTATACAAAGACATCAAGGCAGATCATATATCATATTATTATATAAGTGAGATTAAAGATATTTTTATCAGCTACATTGGTCTCATATGCATGGGTTTGATGTCTTGCATTGTTGATTTAGACGAATATATCTCTTTTTTTTTTTTGGCATCTTTTCATTGGTATATCTTGAAGGTTCCTAGCTGTATAAGAGCATTTATATGCTTGCTGAGCAATCACTGTTTGCATTAGATAAGAGATATATTGTTGGACAAGTTTGGTATAATACTAACATATTATTGAAAGATAACTTTATATTGGCACTGAAGGAGATTTGAAGGTCTTCTTGATTATGTTAGACATCTCCTAAGTTGAATGATCATTGGAATTTTCTTACTTGAATAAGAAACATTGGTTGCATTTTCTATTATCATTGTTATCTTGAGCACCTTGGCAAAGCATTTGTCTTGTTTGGCATGACTTGAAAAGTTAAGGGCATTGAGTAATCTTGTTACATTGCATAAAAAAAAAATCATTGGCTAAATTGTTTGAAAGGATAAGCGCTCGAGTTATCATTTGACTTATGGTTCAGGTTTTAAGAGGATATCTATTTTCTGAATTCTAAGTTAGTGCATTATTGTAGAGAGCATTCATCTCAGGGAAATTTTATCTTGTGGTTATCCTCCTATTCTTATAACTGAGATCGTCTCTTGAATATATTCTATGGCTTAGTTTTCTTCGGATGGAATTCCACTGTCCAAATGTGTTGATGGATTCTCTTATAGTGGGTTTTGAAGAAGTTGGTTTTATGGGGATAAAGATGCTTCTTGATGTCAGACAAAGAGGTCTTGACGGTATATCATTTGGAGTTATGGCTCGAGCAAAGCCTAATGAGGTGGAGGAAAAAGAAATTTGGGCTACCTCCACATCTATATTTTATTCCACTATTGCGCTCAGCATTTGATAATCCATTTACATCAGTGGGGTACACTCATTTCATTTAATTCTGCGGATCTAGTACCGCTTTGTTTTTTCAGATTTTGAACACCGCAGGTGCGACTGTTCATGCCAAGCTATATAACAAGTCTGTAAATTTGTAAGTGTATATCGCAAAATTGCAAGTATCTGAATATTTCAAATCACCATATGAGGTTGATCAGTATGGACAGATTTCTCGACAAGTTTACAAATCTTAGGCAGGCAATTTTACGCCTAATTGTATTGAAATTTAAAGGAATTGCAATGGTGTTGCCTTCGCAGGTGCGCTTGCAGGAAGATCAACATCACATTGCAATTTTTCTTTAATTAGCTATCCAATCAGGTATCTAAGGACAGATATATTCTTCGCATCAAGCTTCAGCAATCAGATTCTTGACAGTAGCATAATGTTAGTATAACCTAAAGTCTGGTGCATTCATTAGTTCTTCATTGCTTCCTCATACAGATTCTTGGATTCTCTGTTCACATTAATATCTTATTATATGATATGACATAATTAAGTTATACTTTTATGATTCAGTAATTCATTGGCAAAGTATGTAATCCTATAATCTTGATATAATCCTATAATCTTGATATATTGCATGCTGGTGTAACTTCTCACC
>APFE031011925.1:16614-29192 GCA_000404065.3 Pinus taeda | reverse complement strand
AGAATCCTGCACAATTGAGCCTACGGTTGGGAGGAGAGTCGTCCCCAAAACCATGTTGCGGTAAGCCTACTTCATGCAGGTAAGCTCAGGTAAGCACTCTTCATTGTTTAAATTTAATGTTAATAAGTTAATTAGATGTTGATTTGGGCTGTTACAGTGGTCTTTATATTGATTCATAGGTAGTAGCATAAGAAGGTGAGAATATTGTAGCAACCTAGAGCAAGGAGTGCTCAATTGGTTCCAGAGGAAAGAACCAGAGAAATGATAATAGACTGAGCTCAGAGGAGAGAATCTTAGTGAGGCATATGTAGCAAGAAGGAGACTTGTTACTGTAGAGGTATTATTGCAGCTCACAAAGGCAATTCCATAGAGGATGTGGGTAGAATTGCTAAGGGATGAAGGAAGTTGATAAGACTTTCTAAGTGAAAGAAGAGGTGGTCAGAACTTAGTATTTCATTAGTGATTGAAATACAATAGGAAAAATGTATTCTTAAAAGGTGAATATGAGTTGAAGCCTAAAGGAGCAGAGAGAAGTTCTCGAAAGAGGTTCTAGAGATAGAGAACCAAGGGCTTGCCAAAAGTCCAAGTACAAAGGAAAGCTTGGTGAGGTAAGTGGCAGTAGGGAGGACTTGTTGTTGCAGAAGATTTAATGCAGCTCATAGTGAGTGAGTGAAGAACTCATAGAGATGGAGAAGAAGATGACTAGTAATAGCCATAGTAGAGGTTCAAAGGAAAACCACAGGAGAAGAAAAGTGAAGAAGGAGGATTTCAAGGAAAATGGCAAGAGAATGATTGAAGAGGAAATTGACAAAGAGATTGTTGAGATTAAATAAAAACTCAATGTATTAAGGATGATACTTGAGGAAAACCAAAGACTAATTTGGGTACTAAAGAAGAAGCCAGTGAAGTGGTCTAAATTACAAATAAGACTACAACAGAAGCAAGTAAAGTGGATGATGGAAAAACTTAGAGAAGCTGAGTTGAAAATAGAAGTTTCTATTTGTGAACCAGAGCAGGGTGAAGTTCTGTGTGAAGAAGAAAGAATTATTGATGATTTTATGAGCTTTTGGACAAATGTAGACCAACAGGAGAATGTAAAACCTTATGTTGTTACATCTAATAATTTTGATGTGATTACAGGTTTTACAGAGGATGAGAAATCTTTTGAAGCTATCAAAAGTATGGAAGAGTATCTCTTAGAAGATAAAAATTTGAAGTAAAGAATGATGGAGAATGTCTCTTGAATGAGAAAATAAATTAATTATTGCAGCAGAAAGAATTTAGTAATACATTGATGTATGAAGCTGTGACAACGAAGGAAAAATTTCTTGTGAAAGGAGATGAGATTCAGTTTAAAGAACTGATATGTGAAGCAATATTTGAGATTGTTGAACCTTGTAATTTTCAAACTAATAGTTTGTGTATAAATGCAAGAATCATAAGTAATGATGAAATACTTATGAAGTGTCACACAAAAATTGAGTTGCTGGAGTATTTTCTCGGAAATTTAGAGTTGCAGAGGAAGGAGTTCACTACAATGGACAAGAGCAGAAAGACATCATTAGATCAAATGATGTGGAGGGGAGACTAATTGATAGTCTTGAGAGTACATTAGAAAATTCTTTAAAGAGGTTGAATAAACATAATGATGTGCTAATAAAAGAGGAGAAATCAGAGCAGCATACTGAGGTGTTTCCAAAAGAAGAAGAGGCACTGAGGCCTTATCTTTTTTATTTTAATAATTATTCTATGAGTGTAGGTTCAGTTGCATATGCTGGAGGAAATTTGGCACATATGAGCAGCTAAGTAAAGAAGGTAGAAGAGAATTTTGCGGAATAATTTAATCCATGGAACATAGATGTTTAATTGCTAGAGAGAATGATGAAAAGTCAAGATTCAATGCAGAAAGAGATAATCATGAGGGATAGTAAGGATGAAAGGGATCCAGAAAAAGTAAGAGTAAGAGTAAGAATTTGATAACTTCAAAGAGAAGAACAACAGTTTGAAGAGTTACTGAATAGTAGCAACAACCTGAAACAAAGAGAAAGGCGTAACAGTAAGTGGCAGGGTATGGACGAGTCTGAGGATGTGCTGGAGATGGAGATTGAAGAATTATGGTAGTTGATGATGAAACCATCTAGGATGAGGGAAATGATAGTAGGAAGGATGATCAATCAAAACTTGAACCTGATTGATAAGGAGAGGAAGATGAAACATAAGACATCAGACAGACAACAATAGCAAAGGTGTAGAGAATTCAGACAAATACAAACTAAATTTTGGGACCCTAGAGGTTTTCTATCAACATATGAAGACACATGATCAGGATATCATGAATGTTTTCTACTTTCAGAGTCTGATGTAGGAGCATTCAGCTCAGAAGAATCATTGTATATTAGTAGACATAGGGGGGTCTTATGTTTTAAGGAAGTTGGTTTCCTAAGTGTTGAATTAATGTAATTATTAAGGTTTTGAGTGAATTTAATGAGAGAAGCTAGAATATGGATTTATTAAGTATTTTGAGGCATATTTGTAAATGTTCTTGAGTGTAGTAGAACATGAGAGATTTAGGATAGTTGAGATTGAGAGATTTGAGAAATAATTGTACAACTGAGATTAGGAGTTAGTTCATGATTTTCTGGATTAGAAAGGATCCTTAGAGATAAGGATGAAATTTTAGGATTTTGTTGAGAAGGTTATGGATCTAAACCAGGAATTGGTTGTAGAATCCTTTTGTATAAATGTAAGCCTGCAAGGCATATTCAAGTTAGATAGTTAGAAAGTCAGTAGTTATAGGTTGTGAGTTAGAGGTTTGACTATAAGCCTATGGGCAGGTAGGAAAATAGAGGCCATTGATTAGAATATCAGGCCAGAGAGAGAGAGAGAGACTCATATGTAAATATTTATTTATCAATACAGAGAATTCGATTCTAAATTGTGTGGTGTGTATTGATTAATGGAGTTGTGAATTGTGTGTGAATTAGAAGTTTTTGCATAGTATATGTATGCAGGTGAAGTTCGAGCAGAGCATAGAGAAGAAGGGGAGTATTTAGGATTGGGGATTGATCGATGAATCTGATCAAATGAACCAAGTGAATTTCAAGGATGGCAGTGATTAAGAGTACGTGGAGTTAAGCTCAGGAGGGAGTTGTGTTGCAAAAAAACTAAAGACCAGAACCCTGGAAGAAACCCGAACCCATAGAAGAACTTTGAGAAACCATGTAAAGAAAAAGAAAGTAAACACACGAAGAAAGGAGGTAAATGTGCACAAGAGCCATTGGATCAACTAGATCTATGGACAAGATTGTTTGTGATAAGTGACTAGGATTAAGTTGTGTAGAATGGAGTCAAGAAATGAACGATAGATATTAAACCCAAGTGCTTGTGGAAGGTGAATCACAGAAGTTGATCCGGATCGTTAGATCAATAGATCCATTAGATCAACGATTATTGCATAGGAAAAATACGTGAGTGTTAATGGATGATAAAAGTAGTTTCATAGATGAAAAGGGTTTATCAGGTGGAGAAAAAGTGGTAAGTGGTCATTTAGAGAGGTCCCATAATTCCATTAAGCAGTTGACACGTAGCATGTTGGAGGAGAGAGGAAACTGCTTTATCAGGCAAGTAATCCTCGTGCAAGTGGCTCACCCGATATTGTTGTCAACCGTTGGATCAAATGGGTTTTGATCAATGGTGCAGGATCACCGATTAGTTTTGTTGTTCGAGGAAGTCAACAACCATTGGATTGAATGGTAAGATTGACGATGAAGGTTGAAGTCGATAAGGCTTGGGAAAGAGCGGACCCGAGAAGTTTATCAATGCGTGTTAAGTTTGTTTGAGTTCCAGAGGATGAATGGAGATCGCACAAGAGTCGTTGATTTGATGGAGTGAAATCAACAGTGGAGGTTGAACGCGATAAAGGTAGAGCGTCAGAAAGTGTGCAAATGTCGTGGAAAGGTGGAAAGGTAAAGTTAAGTTTGTTTATGTGTATTTCTATTATATGGGCTATAATAGAAATGAAGTGGGTTAATAAATTATGGTTTAAGTTGGGTTTTACCAAAGTCTAAGTTCATGGTATGATTAAGACGAGTGGGTAATGAAAACAATCAGAGGGTTAAGCAATAAGGGTTAAGGATTAATCAATGTTTACGAGGGTGAATAAAGTTTCATTGGAAAGGTTAATAAGGCGTCAGACTATGTTTAGTAAAATAAAACGTTTCCGCATAAAAATTAATCAAGAACATTAAACCTTGGTTTAAGAATGTTTTCACCATGGATCAGGTGATTAAGTCTTGGGACCAGTGACATGCAATTTTATTTTCATAATGTGGGTATTGTCGGCTTAGCCCGACATCACAAATTTAGTAGAGGAATGAAATATGTGGGTTGATGCAATAATGTATATGTTGTTACTATTTTCACTTGTGTGTCTCCTCGAAGGTGAACTCTGTGTTGGAGGTATTAAATATATACACTGCTTAGCTTAAGGTTGGAATTGCCTATGCTTCGTATTATGCATTACAGAATGACTGCAACTACTGTGGGCTTCATGTGCATGTCTGTATTCCTTTGACTAAGAATAAAAGAAGGATGCCGTATTATCATATTGTATAAATTTTAAGAAATGAGTATAGTGACATGAATACTACTTTTTCATGCCACAATAAAGATATTACATAAGACAATGGTAAAATCTTACGTGTAAACAAAGAAAATTTTACAAGAATAGGAGCCTAATAGGTTATTTCTTTGGGTAGGCTCAGGAGGTACGTTACAAATGGTATTAGAGCTTAGGTTCAAACACTGAGGCCTATGGACCAAACCATCTCCGTATTGGAATTCATGTCATGTAAGCGTTAAGGTGATCCTCATAACTAAGGAAAATTCTGAGCTAAGATAAAAAACAATAATATTCTAATAATGAGTGAGAGCTCCTAAATTGTTGGTTATCTACTACGTAACTAATTTCATAAAAAGGATTATTAAAAAATAAGAATCACCTATCACATAGAGCAGATGGTGGAAGTAATAACATAATTATATATCCCACTCATTATTACTAAATTAAATTGTTTAAGGCTGATTTTTGAAAAATCAATGTTTCCTATGCAATCAAAATGGAACACATGCACAATTCTTTATTGCATGCATCCTATAGAGGGATTATCTATTAGTTATGTTTCATAGTGTGAATACTCTAGAACGAAGGATATCTATATCATTAATTCATTTCATAAATAGTTATTTAAAGTGGTAGGACTCTTATGCGAGCAACATAATTATTGATTACAACCTTGTCAAATAACGAAGGTTTGGGAGTTGATTCCCACAATGGGTTTCAATGGGTCAATTTTAAAGAGTGGCGAAGAAATTCCACCAACTCTACCTCATATCAATGCCAAGATAAATATGTAGGGACTTCTTAAAATCGAAGGGAAGTCGAAATGTTATACTTATATTCACTAAGTGCACTATTATGAATCAAAAGTTAACTAAACTAATTATATTCTTAGAACGTCCAAACCAAGCCATTCCTTGGTATTCAACTATACTGAGATAATGGGATTCAGTTCGTGGGAAGAGATTCTGTTGGAAGTTTCTCATCTGGGCACGGGGATAATGCTTTTTCCATGTTATGCAGAATCCCAAACGTTACGTCTTATCGTGTGTTGGAGAAAAACTTGGTTAATCTTATAAAATAGTGTAGGGTGAACCGTCGCATGGGGTTATCCGTGAAGACAACTAGTCTCACTAAGGAAAGTGATCTGTATTGACACGTTGTGAGTGTGTGCATCATTATATATATATCAGTGGTTGGTAGAGGTTTAACACTCATCTTATGGAACCTAATTTCATCAATCACAAAAATTATATGGGAGTTGAAAATGAAGCAACATTTATCTATTTTGGCGGGGCTCAAGGCTTCGAAGAGAGGGATACTTAGATAACTTACTATTGGGATTTTTCTCCAAATAGAAATAAAAAACATGTGGTTATTTCTCCCCCTTGTGACTGGGTGTTTGATGCGATGGTCATTACTTTTACTCCTCATGTGCTATTGAAGAAAGTATGGTTTTTCCTTTTTCGATAGGATGCACGCCGATGGGTTGGATGTAGGCCCATGTTTTAGGGAGGAAGTTTAAGAAACAATGATAAAAATTGATTAGTATTTTTCTTCTTTCTGAGATGCTGCCTTCATCTGCTTTATCACAAGGTAGAGGTATGTGAGTTGGCCACAAATCCATCGATAATGTTTCCATGAGGGATCATGAAAAAGTCATAGTTCGTTGTTCATCAGTTGACTAAAAGTACCTATCCGATGGCTTGAAGGTGATAGGTTGAGATAGTGATTATCCTTATCACCGCTTTTATTCATATTAAGTATTATAAATCCTTATCTTTCCCCACAAAATTTATGGCATGCTTCTTTTATCCTTATGCATTGTAGAGAAAGCAACGATTTCTTTTGCAATTAGAAGATTGCAGAATGTATGTTGGTTTGGGTGTTTCTAGACCATGTTTTATGGTTAAAAATATAGTGCATGCAAATTAAAGGAGGAAGGGAATCACAACTATTGTTTCACTTCTAAATACTTCCTTTCGTGTCTGATTTATCCAAAGTTGAAGGTGTGTGAGTTGGAAACAAATCAAACGATGTTGTACAATTCCATTGTGCAAACCTTTAATCAAGATCTTGATATGAATCAATATATTGACTGAAAATATGCTTTAAAAGCACCAGGATAAAGCTAAGCCCAATTTCACCCTAATTAAAAACCAACTTCGGTTCACACGAGTTTGATTACTTAACTATCTCGTGTTGTAGCAATGGATCTGAAGGATGGGAGGAGTTGTTTTGAGCTCTGGAAGATATCTCATTGTAGCAACCAAACTAAAGGATGAGGTTTGATTTCTTAAGGATTTGTCAGTGTAACAACAGATTTGACGGTTGAGAGACCATACAAAAGTCAGATCTTTCATGGATTTTTCAAGAGATAAGGCTGAGAGCCTTACATTGTTTTTTTCATGCACAAGTCCTACATATGTCATGGAGTTATTAGAGATTTGTATTAAGGTAAGGACGAGTGACCATGCATAGGAAAATAAGTTTGGTGCATATTAAATTGTGCAGGAACAATTAAAAAGGATATCTACGTAAAACAGAGTAGGAATTGAATTCTTATGGAGAATTCAAGACGGAGATTGGGTAGATAATCGCTGGTAAAGGATTTCTGGATCACCAAAGGAAGATGCCTGTGGGAAAAGGAAGGTAGGTATAATAATCTTCATATAAGAGTTGAAGAAGAGAAGATCTCATTTTTGAACCTTGAATCAAAGATTTATGGAGTGTAGTTGTGTTAGCACTCAATGTCGAATGATTAAGCGAGTTAAATCTGAAGAGAATGCCTCGGAGTTAACACATTAACCAAGCTATGGTCAAGCATGTAAAATGTGAATAATTGTTTCTAAAAGTGTTGATCGATGCTTGCATTGCGAGTATGGGAAATCTCTGCATAGAGCACGATGAATGAACTCATTTGTTGTTTAATTGTATATCACAAATTAGAATTGCTGCAACATAGAGTTGAAAACTCTTTGGAAAGACTTGGGAATCTTGCATATAAAAAGTAGTTTTGCATGAGTTTAAGAAAATAACTGCTCATTTGGAATTGCGTAGAAAAGGCAAATATTTATGTATTGTGATTTCCATTTATATGCGCAGAGACAATTTTCTATATGCAAATTTAGTTTATTTTGTTGGTGTTGACTTCTCATGATATTCTACAGTCTATCTCAAATATTTAATAGACATTCATTCAATTTTTTTTTTGCAAACCGCTCACTTGCTTGATTCTTATTATATTTTAATTACTTGTGGACATTTTATTGTTGGAGACAAATCTCCACATAGGGCTGTTCACAATAGTATTTTAGTTATTGCATGGATGTCTAGAACTATAAAAGGAAAACAATGTATTCTTTACCAAATATTCTCAACCCTTGTATTTCGAAGCATGATTGACGCATTTTCTCAATGAAGAGTCTCATTTGAAAATTCAGAACTTTAGTTTTCCTCTGTGTTTTTTTTTCTTTGAGAATTAGGTTTAAGTTGCAGGGTGTTTGGTATTTATTACGCTCCTATAAAGCATATACAATGACCTGTCAAATTTCTATCAGTCAATATCTTAGTTGACATATATTAAAGGCAGAGGAAGTATTATAACATGAAGAAAAAATCACGAAGATGGACTGTGATCTCCATTGGTTTGTGGATTATTGAGATCAGTGCTGACAAATCAATAACTTACCTTCAAACCAATTTGGGCATAGAGTGCTGGATATAAATTGATTCTAATAAACATAAAACATTAATTCAAATGGGTTGATATTTCTTTCTTAATGAATGGAATAAGTGATATCCATTTACATCAATCCGCTCAGCCTTATAAAGGTAAATTCTGTATGTACAATCTGATTTAGAAATACAATTTTAAGCTAGGATAAGGGTATTTGGAAAATATATTGACTCTTGGTATTGGTGTGAAACTAGAAATGCAAGCCATTGTCGGCTATGTAGGGAAGTGTAATTCCCTGTATCTTTGTCAACTGATGTATGATTATATGATGTATTTTATGTGTTATAATGAAATACAAGATAAATTAGAAAAGCCCAATTTGAAAAAAAATAAGAAAATACACCTTCACATAGATAAATTGCAAAGATTGAAGTTTACTTTTAGGATTAATGGAAACAGAGGTAAACTTACTGTAAAAGTAGAAATTCTAGCTGAAAATAGAAATCATAATTGTGACATGTGCTAAAGAGAAAATGAAATTGTTGAACTAGTTCACGAAGATTAAGTTTAGGAACTAAAACAATTCTAAACCTTTTCTTGGGTCGTGCCTGATTGTTATTCATTGCAAATGAATCAATGAGGAACATGTAGGGCTTGTCGATTCTAAGTCTGAATAGTCCATTACATAGGTTTCTCATTTTTGGCTTTGAAAAAAAAAACATGTAGGATTCTTGTACCTTTAATTTAACCACTAGATTGATGATATATTATGTTGCATTTCACTACTAAAAATTTGTTCATGATTTGCTTAATGATATTGTTTCTATGATATTAAGAGGGATGATGATATGTGAAACATAGGATTGTTTAACATAATGCTGCCAGCATATAAAACAATCTGCAAAATTGACTGTGATTTTATATTGATGGTAAGATGATGCTTTGGGGGAGAGAGCATATAACATGGTTATTAACATTAAAAGGTTATTATATATCGTAAAAATTACAAAATTTAAGCTATGTATAAACACTTTTATGTGGATGAAATAGCGTGATTGAAAAGAGAGGCTTATAACATGATAATTAAATAAGTAACATTCTTGGGAAAGCATAGTCGTTAGGTTAAGACAATTTTAATTTGGTTGAAAAATAATGCATACAGTAGAAGAGTATGAATTGTACCTTGGCAAGTGCTACTTGCATGTAGAACACATTATGGGATGCAATGAGTTGCATGGATGTGCCTTAACATGTGAAGAAATCACAAATTCTCACAGCTAAACTATGATAGAATCAAAGAAGAAATTTCGATGTATGATGGAGAATCTGAGTTGTAAATAGTTTTGGATAAGGAATCCAAAATTAAACTATGATGTTTTAACAATCATTAAATGAGTATATGAGAAAAAAATAAAACTAACAATTACATATTTCTCCTAACTCTCGATGCTCATATAAATTTAATCTGGATAGGGGATTCCGGTTGAGTAAAGAAAGAGCCATAAAATGTAAACTAAATAAAAAATGAGATTTTCAAGTGGATGCTAAAAAAAGGATACAACCTATTGTATACATACTTAATGATATGATAAGGAGGCCCATGTATTGACCTCAAAAGCACATCCAGAGTACATACATAATGGAAAACTAGAAGCAAGTCTTGATGCTTCTTCTGGAAATGCCTCTGAATTAGTAAAAAGAAATTGGGTAAAGCAAAATTATTTTTCCAAATTACCACTCATAATGATTTAAAAATCAAATGCTAACATAATACATGCATCAAGTAAGATAAGAGAGGATAACAAATTCCTTGGTGTTAAGGATGTGAAGTGGAGAGTATTATAAATTTTCACTTATAACTCCTACATGGGAGTTATATGTAGGTGCATACTATTTACCTATAATATTTAGACATACATGAACCAACGAGGTGTTGGAAGAAGGAAATTCTATAACATGAATATGTAAATATGGAGTGGTTGTTTGATTTTAATAGCATGAGACTCAAGTATCTATGATATACTGAGTGTCATAGTCTGCTATATTATGTATTTCATTTGGTTAAAACCTTGTATTGATGACATATTAAATCCCAAACTAAGAGTTATGGGTATGATTGAGTTATAGTAGGCACAATGATTGTTATTATGCTATTGCAACCACATGACATAGGAAAATTATTGCAAAGTAATGGCACTTGAATAGGATGATATAAAAACTTTCAATTGGATACAAAACTGAACCATGTTGATGAAAATTTCTTAGAAACTGAGAAGAATTATTCTATTTACCATAAATAGATGAATGAATGCTTGGAATGATACTAAAATGGTGGGAGAGGGCACCGAAGAAGAAAACTGGGGGCGAACAATGGAAGGTGAACAACGTTCAGAGCAGACAGTGGCAGACAGAGAGCCCTATGAAGGGCCGTAGAGGATGGGGCTCCACTCCCTCCTACAAGGAGGCCGTGGTTAGCAGAGACAAGAAGCCACTAGAAAATGCTAGGGAAACAAGGGTGGAAGTAAAAAGAACTACAGAGGAGGAAACAGAAGAACCCATAGGTAAGGATGAATATGGCACAAAAGACAAAGAGGTAGAAGATAAAAAATAGGAAACTAAAGACAAGAAAAGCGAGGGACCCTGCAAATCCAAAGCAGACATAACTCCCAGGGTTATTTTAAATAATCCAGAGTTGCAGGTGCACAGGGAGCACATGGGGATGTATGCCATCATCTGTAAGTTCATGGGACTATTTCCCATTGAAAAAGCTTTACATACATGGATTACATACCACTGGAAACCTAAAGGGAGCATAGATCTTCATCTCGGGTCTAAGGGTTTCTTTATGGTGGTGTTCACAAATATTGAAGATAAGGACATAATATTTGAAGGAGGGCCTTACTTCTATGCTGCTGTGAGGCTCTACATGAGACCATGGATGATGAACTTTGTTCCAGAAAAGGAAACCTTCACTTCAGTACCGGTCTGGGTAAGGCTCTTTTCTCTACCTCTTGATTACTGGAAAAATGAATCGTTAGCGGCCATAGGCAATAAATTACGTCACTATGTTAAAACCTTTGAAGCCACTAGAAGGGGAAAATATACTTCCTTTGCTAGGATATGTGCGGAAATTGATCTATCGGGAGCTCTACCGGATGAGATGATCTTGGAAGTTTTTGATGAAGAAAGGGTGCAAACAATAGATTACGAGCACATTCCATTCAGATGTCGCAAATGCCATGAACATGGACATCTTTTCAGAGACTGTCTGCTCAACAAAGAAATAAACAAAAGCAAAATCAACACAGTGAAAGAATCAGATAGCTTCCAGAAAGTGGTTAATCGAAGTAAAGGAAGTAAAAGAGGACCGAAAAATCAGCAGCGCGAAGGAAAACATTTCAAGTAGAATAGTTTTCAGGTGCTTCAAGAAGAGGAAGAGATTACTAAAGAAGACCAAGCAATCGAAGGGAGTTCTATAGAAAAGGAGAAGGAAGATAACCTGGAACAAACACAAAATATTGAGTACCAGAAAGAAACCACTATGAGAGATGTTGAATAAGAAATGGATCAGGAAATGACCCAGAATGATGCAGACCTAGAGGACCATGAACTACTAGAAATTATTGACAAAGAAAATATGGACCTAGAAGGATTATTGAGGCAGGGAACTACAGGGGGAGTGGATTCGCTACCTCAAGCAGAACTCAGTAGAATACAACAACTGTTTCTATGGAAAATGCAGACTGGGAAGCTAGAGCGAGGGAACAACATAGATAACTAGGACAAACGAGGTGTGAAAATGATTAAAACTACTATGGGACTAGCTACTAGAAATCTAGACAAGAAAAGAGGTAGGAAAAAACATAATGAACTCTTGATGGAATGTGGAAAGATGATGATTGAATCAGGTAAGATGAAAGATCTAGCCAACTACTCCTTTACAAATCTTTTATAATGAAGTTGACACCTTGGAATATTAGAGGTCTAGGGAGTAAGAGAAAGCAAAGAATGCTTAGTAACAGAATGAAACAAGAAACGCTGGATATAATGTTCATCCAAGAAACAAAATGTTTCATTCAAAAGGTCAGACAAATCCTGTTATATACCTAGGGGGATAATATGTGTTAGAAAGGAAGGTACTCAGGGTAATAATGTAATAATGGGATGGGCCATAGTAATAAATAAAGTGGTTAACCCGTATCATGTAAGGGACCACAAGTAGTTAGTAATAATGTAATGGGCCCATGGTATTAGTTCGATGGTATGAGGGAACCATGGTAA
>APFE031011925.1:0-16488 GCA_000404065.3 Pinus taeda | reverse complement strand
CATGGTATTGTATGTATGAGGCCTATATAGAGGCTAGAGACTCCACATGGAGAGGTGTCAAGGATTATTGTATGAACATGCATATGGCTTGTGGAGTGTTCTCCTTCCTTAAGGAGTGAATGTACGATGTTGCCCTACCTTAAGGGTTTGATATTAATAAAGTGAATCATTTCTATCTATATTCAGATATTGTTGGGTCAGATCTATAAAAAGTGGTATCAAAGATATAACAAGTGGTATCAGAGCTATAAAAAGTGGTATTGGAGCTATAAAAATTGGTATTAGAGCTATAACAAGTGGTATCATAGCACTTTCTTGGGCAAAAAAGTGGAGATTTTTTTTTTTTTTTGCAGGATTTCGGGGGCGGCGAGTTTGTAGATCAGATCTGTATGTTTTGGTGTAAGATCTCCAAAATATAATTGCATATCTAGATTCTATGTGAAAAAATACCCGATTTCAAAAAAAAAATTGGTTGAATTGGAGTCGGATGAAGGAGATATCGTTGATTTAAAAATCAGTGGGGTTGTAGACAATTTTCAGGGTAGCAAGTTTGCAGCGTAGACCTAGACTTCCTAGTAGAAGATATGAAAAATATAATTGCAGATCTGGATTCTTTGTGAAAAAATACCCAATTTCAAAAAAAAAATCAGTTGAATTGGAGTCCGGATGAGGGAGATATCGCTGATTTAAAATCAACGCTTTTTTTCAGAAATTTTTTATGATGGCAGGACAAGTGTAGCACGAATTAGAAATTCTAGTGCCTAGATCGGGATTTCTATCACATGGGTAGATGCAGAATGACTTTTCCAATTCTGAAAATGGGTCATAATAGGGATTCTGAGCAATATTGAATAAATTGTGACAACTTCAAATTTTCGCCAAGTAAGTGAATTTTTTCAAAAACTCTCTTCATGGTGGTTCTATATTTTACATGAAAAGATAATGGTCCTACTATTGAAGAATACATAAAAGCACAAAATTCATTATGGGAACATCATTGGAGATTTTTTGTAGTGGGTAATTTTGAAGATGAGGCGGCCACATGGTGGGGATTACTTAACCAAAAGAAGTGGTCCAACCTGCCCGATGAAGAATTTGAAAAATTACTTTTAGACAGATGGTCTTATGCCAGAAAACAAGATTAGGAGAAACATGAGCTATTTCCTACCAGTATATCCTTATTACAGGTTCAGGGATTGATTCAAAAGGAGAAGATCCTTATTACAGGTTCAGGGATTGATTCAAAAGGAGAAGATCATTATTTCTATAAATCCTAGTTGCAAGCATAATTTTATCAATATTAATTTTGCAAAAAAATTGCAAGTTCTAGCAAAACACATTGAAAACACATAGGTGGATGATGAAAATTTTCAAGTGTATAAGGATTTGAAGATTTCATGGTGATTTTTATACTTCAGAGATGGATAATATGGATGTTATTTTGGGATATCCTTGGATGGACTCTGTGGGTACTATCAATATTAATGTGCAGAAGAAATTCCTGAAACTCTGGTATAAAAAGAAGAAAATTACATTACAGGATATTTCCATCAATAAATAGGTAGAGTATAGGGAGGTTGCAGTAGAAGATGTTCTAGGGATTGATATATCAGATGATGAGCCATTGATGATTGACAATCAAACACAAATAGAGGCTGAAGCAGAAAATGATACAGGTGTTGATACATCAGGTGAGGGCTCAGTGGTTGAAGTAATATTGGAAGATAAGACACCACCGCAGGCACCACAACATAACAGTCAGGCTCTAGTAAGGGGTGAATTAAAGAAAATTACATCATGGGTTAAAACTTCAACATATCATCACCCACATTAGCCCGCAAGACAACAACTAAGAAGATGGCAACCAATTAGCCACAAGGACAAAACCCCCCATAGGACAGATAAAGAGGAGTGAAGATCCACCTACTACACATCAACACAGAAGAGCTGCCACGGTCAACTTCCATCTCAAGTGAGCGAGGCACCAGCGAGATTGAGGGTTCACCTTTCTCTTAGATGGCTAGATGCACGTGCATGATACCAGTGGACTACTCTTCTGAGTAGATCTTATTACTTGTGTTCTTCCCATGTTTCGGGGACGAAACATGCTAAGGGGGGTGGAATGTTATATACCTAGGGGGGATAATATGGGGTACAAAGGGAGGTACCTAGGGTAATAATGTAATAATGGGATGGGCCATAGTAATAAATAAAGTGGTTAACCCGTATCATGTAAAGGACCGCAAGAAGTTAGTAATAATGTAATGAGCCCATGGTATTAGTTCGATGGTATGAGGGAACCATGGTAATGACCTATGGTATTGTATGTATGAGGCCTATATAGAGGCTAGAGACTCCACATGGAGAGGTGTCAAGGATTATTGTATAAACAGGCATATGGCTTGTGGAGCGTTCTCCTTCCTTAAGGAGTGAATGTACAGCGTTGCCCTACCTTAAGGGTTTGATATTAATAAAGTGAATCATTTCTATCTATATTCAGATATTATTGGGCCAGATATATAACAATTGGTATCAGAGATATAACAAGTGTTATATACTTAGGGGGGATAAGATGGGGTACAAAGGGAGGTACCCAGGGTAATAATGTAATAAAGGGATGGACCATAGTAATAAATAAATTGGTTAACTCATATCATGTAAGGGACCACATGTAGTTAGTAATAATGTAATGAGCCCATGGTATTAGTTAGATGGTATGAGGGAACCATGGTAATGACCCATGGTATTGTATGTATGAGGCCTATATAGAGGCTAGAAACTCCACATGGAGAGGTGTTAAGGATTATTGTATGAACATGCATATGGCTTGTCGAGTGTTCTCCTTCCTTATGGAGTGAATGTATGGTGTTTCCCTACCTTAAGGGTTTGCTATTAATAAAGTGAATCATTTCTATCTATATTCATATATTGTTGGGTCAGATCTATAAGAATTGGTATCAGAGCTATAACAAGTGGTATCGAAGCTATAACAATTGGTATCAGAGCTATAAAAAGTGGTATCAGAGCTATAACAATTGGTATTAGAGCTATAACAAGTGATATCAAAACACTTTCTTGTTATATCTTTGATACCAATTGTTATAGCTCCGATACCACTTGTTATAGCTCTGATTTGAAAATATAAGATTATGCAAATATACCCAGAAATAATAAGATATAAATAGCTATGATACCACTTGTTATAGCTTTGATACCAATTGTTATAGATCCGACCCAACAATATTTGAATATAGATAGAAATGATTCACTTTATTAATATCAAACCCTTAAGGTAGGAAACACTGTAAATTCACTCCTTAAGGAAGGAGAACACTCCACAAGCCATATGTCTGTTCATACAATAATCCTTGACACCTCTCCATGTGGAGTCTCTAGCCTCTATATAGGCCTCATACATACAATACCATGGGTCATTACCATGGTACCCTCATACCATCGAATTAATACCATGGGCCCATTACATTATTACTAACTACTTGTGGTCCCTTACATGATACGGGTTAACCACTTTATTTATTACTATGGCCCATCCCATTATTACATTATTACCCTAGGTACCTCCCTTTGTACCCCATATTATCCCCCCTAGGTATATAACAAATCCAAAGTAAATGGCTCAGCAGCTATGAGTTTCTAGAAGTAAAAGTAGAGAATACAACAGGGGGCATACTCACTCTATGGAATCCCCACAAAATAGGTATTTTGGATGCTGAGGCTTGCAGAAATTATTTATCGGTTGTTATTCAATCAGTAGGAGAAAGGGACACCTTTCTGGTCACAAATGTTTATGGTCCTTAGATAATAGATGACAAGCTTAGGTTTTTGGATACCCTGGTGGATCTCAGGAACAGATATGAAAATATACCCTGGATCATGGGAGGGTATTTCAACATGATCAAATCGCTTTCAGAGAAAAAAGGAGGAAAAATATCTCTAAGTAAAGACTCCATGGCTTTCCAAACCTTTTCTGACAACATAAATCTTGTTGACACTAATTGGAATACTGGCCTCTTTACTTGGAATAACAGGGGGGAGGAGATGCGGTTGTTGCCTGAAAGCTAGATAAATTCTTCATCTTTGAGAATATTATGATGAATGGTAAAGAGGTCACAATGCGAGTTCTTCCCTTTGGAGGCTCAGACCATTGGCTAATTCAATTGGAAATAAAGGGTATAGGCACTCCTAGGAACAAACCTTTTAGATTTGAAAATATCTGGTTGTCACACCCAGAATTTGCAAGCAACATTGAGAAATGCTGGTCAGAAGACTTGCAGATCCAGCGGACCAGAATGTATCTTCTTCACAAAAGACTAAAGCACATCAAACTCTAGCTTAAGGAATGGAACAAGAAGGATTTTGGTAATATTTTTGAAGAAGAGAGAGTAGTTGAAAACAAAATGCAGGTTCTCAACCAAGCTCTAATCAAGGAAGGCTTTGATAAAGATATCAGTGATCAAGCGGATAAACATTATCAAGAATGGGAGAATCTATGTAAACAAGAGGAAATATTTTGGAGACAAAAGCCCAAGGTTCAATGGATCAAACAAGGAGAGCGTAACACCAGGTTTTTTCATAGAACCACCATGGCCAATAGAGCTGACAACAGAATCTCTTCGATCAAGAATGAAGCCGGGGAACTTCAGATCTCCCATAAGGCTATCGAATCTGTGTTAATCCACCACTTCCAAGGTATAACAAAGGAGAAAAATTTAGACATAGAGCAATCCATCAGGGAAATAAATAGTAATGTACCAAAATTGGTGTCCAGAGAGGGCAACTTCAACCTTAATAGACCAATAATAGAAGGGGAGCTAAGTGATGTCCTCAGAGACATGCATAATGGCAAAGCACTGGGCTCGGACGTTTTCAATGTGGACTTTTTCAAAGCTTGCTGGAATATTGTTAAGCATGACATTTTGAATGTTGTGGAGGGCTCCAGGTCAAACAAAACCATTCTAAAAGTGCTCAATACATCCTTCATTGCCTTGATGCCCAAACAGGAGATTTCTTATACACCGGATAAATACAGACCCATAGCCCTATGCAATGTAATCTTTAAGATTATATCTAAGATTGTTGCTAACAGACTCAAAAGTTTGCTTTCGGTTTTGGTATCAGGGGAGAAATCAGGTTATGTGGAAGGTAGACAAATTCTGGACAACATCATTCAAGCACAAGAAGTGGTGCACTCTTTAACTAGCAAGAAGCAAGTAGGTATGATCATGCAATTATACATTGCAAAAGCTTATGACAAGGTAAATTGGGTCTACCTTAAAAAATGCTGATTGCATTTGGATTTGATCATAACTGGGTCAGATGGGTAATGGCACTGGTGATCTCCTCCAGTTTTTCTGTATTGGTCAGTGGCTCTCCCTTAGATATTTTCAGTCCCTCAAGAGGCCTCAGACAGTGCGACCCGCTCTCCCCCTTTCTTTTTATCATCATGATGGAAGGACTGGATAGAGCTATAAAGCAGGTGAAATCACTAGGAAAGATTAAAGGTCTGCAACTTACGGATAATGGGCAAGCCCTGACTCACCAACAATTTGTAGAAGATACCATGCTTCAGGGAATCCCCATGGTCCAAGAAGCTTCAAACTACAAAAAAATTCTAAATCTTTTTGCCTTGGCTTCAGGCATGTCTAAATCAAAAATCTTCTTTTTCAACACCAATATTGCTATTTAGAATAACATCTCCAGAATTCTTTGCTTTCAAAGGGATTCCCTTCCTTCAAAATATTTAGGTATCCCTCTAACTGCAAAACCTATGCTCAAGAGTATATGGGAACCTTTGATCAACAAGTTTTAGGACAAAGTCAGTAAATGGACCATCAGATCTTTAAACCTTGCTGGCAGGTTAGTTCTTACTAAAGTAGTGCTTCAAGCAATCCCTATTTTCATGTTAACAGCCCTCCTAACTCCTAAAGGGGTCCTTCAGCAATTTAAAAATATTCAAAGAAACTTCCTTTGGGGAAGGGAGGAGACTAAGAGGAAATGGGCCTTGGTGTCTTGGGAAAAAAATTGTAAGCCCAAGATCCATAGAGGGCTAGGATTGGATGATTAGGAGATTCTCAGCAAGGCTCTAGGGGCCAAACTTTGGTGGCGTTAGGTTCAACATCCAGAGACTCAATGGGAAAATATCTGGAAAGAAAAATATGCTAGTTCTTGGCAGAACAGTGATCTCATAAGAATGTCAGGAAATATAAAGTGTTCTTATATTTGAAACAAAGTCTGGGAGAATAGAAGACTAGTACAAGAGAATAGCTTCTCGGAAATAAGAGAAGGAAATCTTGCTCTTTTCTGGGAAGACAAGTGGCAACAAGAATCCATTCTGGTAAAAGAAGACTTCCTTGATCTTAAACAGGAGTCAGTTTCCCAAGGTTTAATAAAGGTTAAGGATTTCTAGAATCATTCTCATCTTACGAATAAGTGGAGAATTTGGAGAAACATAGATTTCAGAAATAACAATCTCCTAAAAACAAAAGCAGAGGAGCTCAGGAAAATAGTAGAGCAAAGGAAAATATTAGTGGCAGAGGGACAAGACCAACTGAGATGGGGAAATAAAAAAGAGGGCACCTTTAACCTTAAGGAAGCTAAAAGCATTCTCCTTGAGATGGGTCCCCTGGTTCTGGACAAAATCTGGCAAAACCTTTGGAGTCATCAAGGGTGGATGAAAATCAAACTCTTCAAGTGGGTTGTTTATCACAAGAAAATTCTGACTTGGGATAACATAAGGAAGAGAGGTGTTGAGGGGCCTTCAAGATGCCTGCTCTGTGAAGCTCAAGAAGAAACTTTGGAACATTTACTCAACAACTGCATTTTCACATCGTGGTTATGGGGCTTATTTGCTACAATCTTTCAGCAATCTAATAGAGACAGAGGCAACATCATCAATACCCTCATCAATTGGAGGAAACTTTTTTTGGATAATGAAATTCTTAACTCAGCGTGGGCTCTTACACCAAGCTTCATTATATGGAACGTTTGGAAGGAGAGGAACAAAAGAATTTTTAAGGAGGAAAAAAAGCCCCCACAACACTTGCCGGAGATAATCCTAAAACAACTCAAGGAGATTTTGGGAACCACTGTTCACAACTTCCCTAAAAATCCCCCCTTAGATGCAGATTTAAATATTCTCAGGCGGCTGGGGATGTAGGGGCTCACCCTCCTTGGCATAAACAGGAAGGTCATTTCTTCGGGTACAGAGAAGGAATTTTGGCATCCACCTCCGGAAGGCTATTTTAAATTTAACATTGATGGGGCTACAAAAGGGAACCCAGGAATATCAGGGTATGGAGGCGTCCTTAGAAATGCAGAGGGAAGTATTGTTTTCATCTTCCATTACCACCTAGGTTTAGCCACCAACAACATGGCTAAACTAATGGCTATGTAACAATGTCTGGATTTACTGAAGCAGGACAACTGTCTAAATGTCATGATTGAGGCACATTCAAACTTAATTGTCAACTCAGTGCAAAAAATACATAATGGAACTGCGCCAGATAAAGTATCTAAGCATTGGAAATTAATTAGGGTCTTCCAAAGAATTCAAAGCCATCTTCAGAGCCTGTGCACTGTCAGTTTCCACCATGTTCGTAGAAAGGAAAATAAGCTGGCAGATCTTCTGGCCAACTAGGGAGTCAACTTCACAGAGAATAATGTGTCGATGAAGTGGCAGGCGTTGAGTCCAAGCAGACTGAGAGCTCTATACTATGAACAAGCGGAAGAAGATAGGGAAGTGTTTAGACACAAAACCAAGGATATTAGCTTGATTTGATTTTCCCCTGTATGTGTCTTGATTTCTTGAGTTGTTGGTTGCTAAAGAGAAGAGAACCACGTCCGGTCGCCCAAAATTAAGGAATAATCATGTTGAAGATCTTAGTTCATCATGGGAAAATCCTCGATACCCACAAGTCTTCTCTCGGTGGAACACTCTCACCCTCACAACATCCCAAAACAAGGCAAGGATGTTCAACATCTACAAGAGGAAATAGGTCATTCGGCAACTGGTGGTTTCAGATTTTGGGGTCCAGATTGCTAAACCAACTCCCAGGCGGTTTTCGACTGATCGCACTGCCCTCATAGTGGTAATGGTTTTGGAATCTTCGTAGCGATCCCATTCTTCCTACGACATGTGGCAGGGTGGGGGTTCTAAAAACTGCCCTCCATCATAGAATAACATTTCTCCTTCTTGTCTCATGTGAAATATTTCTTATTTGTTGGATTCAGTGGTTGTGAATTGACAATTGACTAGGACAGAGCAACTTGGTGGGGCAGGACCGTCAATCATTGGTCTCTTTAGCTATACGGCTTTCTCCTCAGCCATCTATCTTCTTGATTTGATGGGATGGATCTTTTGGTTTGGGTTTACCGAAGGGAGGCCGCGCGAAAGTTTGAAGGCTTTCTGAGGGTTAGACTTTAGTTATGTTAGTTATTTCTTAGGCTCGAATTTTTAGATGTAAAGCTCTAAGGTTTAGCCCTTGGTGGCTTAAGCTTTTCTTTCCTTTTTGTTTCTTTGGTGTCGAGTGGATGTTTGTATATATTGTACACTATTTTTTGACTCAATGCTATAGAAGGATCCATACTTGCTTCAGCAAAAAAAAAGATACTAAAATGGTGGGACACCTGTGGATAAATTTTATGTCATACAAGAGCTGCTATGAGAATGGTATGATGGGAAGTGGTATAGATTGTACTATGTACAAGCAGTACATATGGAACCAATATGACTACATGTATTACATGATTAAAACATGATATGTATATCTATGTGGTTAACACACACTATGTGCAGGTATGCATGATGACACTGGTTGGGTGTCTGGTAGGGTAATTGACCTAGAGGTTGCATGGAAGAAGGAAATTAAGAAGTGGTTCAAGGATATGTAATAATTGTTTATTTTCAGCTGGCATGCATACCATTATGATGAGATTATATGGTTATGATGGTTATATGTGAGCTAACCTGTTATGATGTTTTATGCATATTGATGTGGCAAACATGATAACTGGCTTGTTGTATGCAGAGAAACTGTAAGAAGCAAGTGTTTGAAAAGAACACAAAGGCTTGGAAGAATGCAGGGGGAGAACGTGCATTCTTCAAATAAAATGAATAATGGGAAATATAAGCCATAGCTTCTTTATTAGTATTGAGTAACAAATTATGATATTGATCATGGTAAACCTAGTTGAAATTTTGCATCTAAAATTTCTCACAAATTGTTGAAAACAATGTTATAGGTGGCTATGGAAGGAGATATTCTGGGAGCACTCCTTGTAACTGACATATATTGGTATATTTGCATCATATGGAAAAGACATAAAATATGTGGATTTAGAGACGACTTCCCATGCACGAGGATGCAGGAATGAACTGTGGATAATGTAAAATTTAAGAGGGGGAGTATGTAACACCCCTCTGTGTTTTAAGCCTATTGTGACTAAGTTGAGAAAATATAGTTGTGATATGTAATATTTAAAACCAATATATTATTGAATAAATTAATAAATAAATCACTTGGAAAAGCGAGACACCAAGAGATGAGATTCTTTCCAAATCCCATTGAGGAATGGGATAGGAAAAGTTTTTCATGATAAGATTCTAGATGTGATTCTAGATAAGCATGGATGGATTGGAGATAGATATCCATCAAGGGAAAAACATAAAATCTTTGTGGGAGATAAAGGCAAGATTTTATGAGGAAAACCCTCACAAGAGATAAAGGCAAGATTTTCTGAAAAAGGCATAGGAAATTAGATGAAAAATCAACATAAAAGTGGGACGCCGCTAAAGGAAACTATATCATGGAAGAGGGTATTAAATACCCATTGCATATATCAATGGAGATAGTTGATCCATGGCAAAAACCTCAGCTTGTGGGGAATCCAAGGTGATTCATGGTTGGGTGGTGGTGATCCTCTCTCCAAGTGATATTTTATTTAGATTCATATGTGTGGAATGTTTTGTATGTTGGCTCTCACCCTCATGTTTATTTATATATTTTTAAGTGATTAAATCATGTAGATCAACTGTATAGTTGATGTGTTATCTGTATGGAAATAATTGTAATCTTATGTATGTGACACTTAAAAAGTATTTGAGTAGTGGTGGAATCATAGTAATTAATTGCTAATACATGTGTCAAAGATTTATATTACTCATGATCAACTGGCTATTATATACGAGTAAAGTTATTGTGTGTTGGGGGCTTTTATAAGATAATTTGATGCATGTGACATTAATGTAGAAAAAGGCAAATTTAGTAGAGGAATGAAATACGTGGGTTGATGCAATAATGTATATGTTGTTACTCTTTTAACTTATGTGTCTCCTTGAAGGTGGACTCTATGTTGGAGGTATTAAATATATAAATTGCTTAGCTTAAGGTTAGAATTGTCTATGCTTCATATTATGCATTATGGAATGATTGCAATTACTTAGGGCTTGATGTGCATGTCAGTATTCCTTTGCGTAAGAATAAAGGAAGGATGTGGTATCATGAGATTGTATAACTGTTAAGAAATGAGTATAGTGATAGGTAATACTTGTTCATGCCATGATAAAGATATTACGTAAGACAATGGTCAAATCTTAGCTGTAAACAAAGAAAAATGTACAAGAATAGGAGCCTAATAAGCTATTTCTATGGGTAGACTCAAAAGGTATGTTACAGGTGTTTCCAATTTACTTAGCCATGAACAACCAAATGAACACCCCGTAGGATGTATTTCCCAACATTCAGCTTGGAATAAGTGTCCCATTCATCCGTGGTTATTGCTTTTAACTTTTATTACACGGAATTTTCACTAGGGTTGCTACAAAACCCTCCCCCTTGGGGGACACTGCTCTCGTTGTTAAATGACACATATACCTTAGAAACCTACTAAAATAAGTCATACTACTTATGGATCTTTATAACATAGCTCGATGTAGTGTTTACAATTAAATATCTTCTCAAGAGAAGAACATCATGACAACATGACAACATACTACATAGTGGAGATTTATAACACAACTCATTACAATATTTACAATGACCATGTTGCTGAGTGCCAATCGATATGACCTCATAAAATCATGATAACATAACCACATGAAAGCATAATAACATAACCATATTAACATGACACCCATACCGCATAATGGAGCTTTATAACAGCTTGTTACAATATTTACATCCATACACGGGTGTACATATAGCAACATCATCAAATTATATATACCAAAACATATGCCAAATCATATACGAAACATATATCAAACATATCAAAACATCATAAAGCATATATCAAAACATCATATAGGATATATTAACCATCATAAAGCATATATCGATCACCATAAGGCATATACTAAACCAATATAAAGAGAATACTAAACCACCGTGAAGCGTATACCAAGCCATCATAAGAAAATACTAGTCCACCATAAAGAAACTACCAAACAACCATAAGAAATCACCAAACCACCATAAGCAATCTCACAACCACCATATCAAGGTTACTTTGCCTCAGCCAACAAACAAGGAAGGATATATAGCCCGCATCTGATCAACCATCTCCCATGTAGCTTCATTGAGCCCAAAGTGCTTCCATTGCACTTTAAATTTCTTGATTGCTTGATTCTAGAGCATGAGCACCTTTTTTTGCAATATACACTGAGGCTCCAACTAGAATTATCCATTTGGTTCCACCTACAATGCAGACTAGTCAGTCACATAATCAATATCCTTAACATACTTCTTAAGCAAAGATACACGGAAAACATTGTGGACTTTCACTGTTGGAGGAAATGCAAGTCGATAGGCTACTGGACCAATCCTCTCAATGATACTGAAGGGTCCACAAGAATATGGTGACAACTTGGCATATGATCCAATCCATAAGGAGCTCTTCTTTGGTTTGATGTGCAAGTAGACTTGTTGCCCAACCTAGAACTCCTTGAACAATTTGTTCCTGTCTACATAACTCTTTTTCCTATCTTGTTTTTCCTTGAGATTCTTCTTGATCACCTGCATCTCATGTTCTATGTCTACCAACATATTTGGTCCAATCAATAATTTTATAACTAGATCACTCCAACTAATGGGAGTGTTTCAAATTCGGCGATATAATGCCTCAAAAGGACTCATTTTTAGTGACTCCTGATAACCATTGTTGTATGAAAACTCGACCAAAAGATGATACTCTTCCCACTTTCTCTGTTGATGCATCAAATACATCCTCAACATGTCCTCCAACATCCTATTGACCCTCTTTGTTTGTCCATCTTTCTATGGATGATAAGTTGTGTTGAAGGCCAACTTGGTGCCCAAACCTGCAATTAACTCCTTCCAAAACTTGGAAGTCTACTTCGCATCCCTATCTGACACAATATTCTTTAGAACACCATGTAGTCTAACCACATCTCAGATGAATATATGTGCCACATCACTAGCTAAGAATGTATACTTTACCAGAACAAAGTGTACAACCTTTATTAACCTGTACACAATGACCATGATGGAATCAAGTTGCTTCATTGTCTTCGGCAACCCTGTGATGAAATCCATCGAGATGACCTCCCACTTTCACTCTAGAATCATGATCAGTTGTAGCAGTCCACCTAGATGTTTGCACTCTTCTTTCACTAGTTGATAGTCGAAACATCTAGCTACAAACTCTGCTACATCCCTCTTCAGATTTAGCCAATAGTAATACCTCTTCACTACTTTGAGTGTCTTATGATAACTTGGGTGACATGAATAAATTTTCACATGAAAATCCCTCAAGATTTCCTTCTTGAGCTCATTTTCATCTGGCACATATATCCTATCTTAGAACCTGACCAATCCACCTGCTGCTAGACAATAATCCAAATCCTGTGCACCTATACCTATACCTGTACTGTCACCTGTACCTATACCACTACATGTACCTGTACCTTCACCTATACATATACATTTACCATGACCTTTACCTGTACCTATACTATCACCTTGCTACAACCTATGCACAGTCTCTATATACCTCACATGTTGTTGGGCTACCTGCAAGATCATATCTTGTAAGTTTGTCCCATAGGAGCTCATAGATACCAAGTGATGTACATATACCTGCCTTCTTAGAGAATCTACCACCCTATTCTCTTTACCCTTGATGTACTTGATCTCGAAGTCAAACTCGCTGATCATGGCCAACCATCTAGCCTCTCTGGCATTTAGATTTAGCTGGTCAAATAAATACCTCAACCCAATGTGATCACTCATAAGCACAAACCGCCTGCCAAGAAGATAGTGTCTCCACACCTTCAGTGCATGTATAATCGCCACTAACTTAAGATCATGTGTCAGAAATTTTTTCTCGTGTTCATTTAGTTTCTGAGACTCATAACATTCCACCTATCCATCCTACGTAAGGACTCCACCAATTCCTCTCTTTCAAGCACCTATACATACTATGAACTCTTTGTCTTGATCTACAATCTGTAGCACTAGTGCATATGTCAACGATTGCTTAAGATGCTCAAAACTAGTCTCACACTCACTAGTCCATTCGAACTTCTTACCTTTCCTCTGCAATTATGTGATAGGATAAGTGATCTCAGAGAATTTCCTTATGAAACTCCTAGAATAGCCTGCCAATCCCATGAAATATCTCATCTTATCCACACTGTTAGGAGCTACCCACTCCATGATGGCCCTTATCTTCTCTAAATCTATTGCAATGCCTTCCTTGGAGACAACATGTGCCAAGTAGTTTACCTCAATCTGAACGAAGCTACATTTGTTGAGCTTAGCATACCACTGATTCTCTCAATAACTTAATACTGTTGCTAAGCGCTCGACATGCTCTTCATAATTTTTAGAATATACAAGTATATCATCAATGAACACAATAAAAAACTTATCAAAATATGGACACAACACACTATTCATGAAACACATGAATGTAGTTGGAGAATTTGTTAAGCTAAATGGAACAACAACAAACTCATAATTCCCATACCTGGTCCTGAACATAGTCTTGTATATATACTCCTCTTTGATGTGTACCTAATGGTATCTAGATCTCGAGTCAATCTTCAAGAACACTGTTAATTCCTTTAGTTAATCGAACAAGTAATCAATCCTCAACAAAGGGTATTTGTTCTTGATAGTCACTTTGTTCAACTACTTGTAATCAATTCATAATTTGAGAGTACCATCTTTCTTCCTCACGAATAAGACTGATGCACCCCAAGGTGATACACTTGGCCTAATGTATCCCGTGTTGATCCGAAATTGACTAAGGTATTATAGACTATGTGTGAAGTTGCCTATGTTGCTTAGTGCAATGGATCGATGAGACTGCAAATAACATAAACACTTAAACAATTATAAAACATAATCAAACATATCAACACAACCAAAATTGGTAAAGGAGTTCACCAAAATTTCTGGCTACGTCTCCTGGTCCTTTAGCTTCTAGTGCTAACCCCTTTATTATGCCTTCAAATGATTGCTATAGGTGTAAGCTCAAAAATAGAGTCTTAACCATGAAAATGGATCTCATCGTTATGTTCAACTCGAATCTTTGAGTCAAAATGAGTATACACTAAACCGTACTTGGTCATCCTGACCTCGAGACCCCCTAGAATGATTCACAATGCACTCCTCCGTCAAATTTTCTGTGCTATGGTATTTATATACCATGTATAGTTACAAATTACAATAACATGGAATAATACGTTTATAATAGAAACAGACTATAAATCAAAGGACCGGCAGGTGTAGGGTGGACCCCAACCATTCGACATTTTCTTGGTGCTGATCTTGAGATCAAACAATCTGACAACTACCATGTCCCACTCATCAACTACTTCAAACAATCTACACCGTCAATTTGTGCTGACGTAGGCATTAACTTTTAACTTTAATATTTAATTGGCTCTAATTTTCTCATTCGAACTTGGATTTACACACTGTTTGCACCGTTGGCTTCGTATTCACGAGAACTTCAACGTGATTCCAATTTCACCCGTATTTGAAGACTTCTGATCTGGAGGCTTTACTGAATCCATTTTGGATCACTTGTCCAACATTTCGTTCAACTACAATTTTAGCTCAACCAACTCAGGTGTTCTCATTCAGTAAGGTTCTTTCGATGTTGAAGCTGCCCCTGGAACTAAATTAATTGAAATATACCTCCCTGTGAGGTGGAAACTCTATAATGTCCTCAAGGAATACATCCTAAAAATTTTGCAACACTGGTTACCTTTTCAATGCATCTGCATCCTCAACCTCCTTACCCTTATCACTAGAAATGTGTACTGCAAATAGCTTGCACCCTTTCCTATAGCTATGATTTGCTTGCATAGATGTCACCATCCTAAGTGATGTGGCTTTCTTCTTACCTTGCAAGACTGATGGTTCTCCATTGTCGTCAACGCAATCAATATCTTTGTCATAATAGTCAACCTTGGTTCTATCAAGACGCAACCAATCCATGCCCAATAGCATACTTGTTTCTGGGAAAACTAGTGTCTATTCAGATCTGCTAGTCCCACTAAGATGGGTAGCTATCTTAGAAAAAAAATTCAAAGTAACTTGTGTTTTCCTTTATGGGAGATAGATAAGAGAGAAGCAGAGAGCACAAACCTTAGTCTTTCGCTTGGATCCTTGCCTTGTTCCTCTCTCCTTTGATAGAGCTTCGCCACTCCTTTCTCACTTGCCCACTTCAAAGAACACCTATAGAGGCAAAGCAAAAAAATACCATCAAAGCATAGTGATCTATAATACCATAAACAATGTAGAATTATATGTACATTAACCATACAATTGCATTTACAAATACAAGATTCAAAAATATGCAAGTAAATAGAGGAAAACTCAAATAACTTTATTGATGAAGTAGAAGAGAGGATTACAACCTAGCTGTCTGATCAAGTGCCATCCTCCTAGCATGAAAGCCCTCTTCACCTCATGAAAAGCTAGATCACCCAACAATACAATGTTTCACAGAGAAACCAACAACACTTCCTTACAAAATACAAAATTCTAGCCCCTAGATCTCTAGGATGAGGGATCCATATATAGATATTTGTAGGGGGGTGAGTCATCTTCTGGGTTTTTGATTAGTTTCATTTCGCTGATAGTTCTTGGTTCCACTTGGATATTTCATGATCTCTTACTCATCCTTGAGCGAATTCAGAGAGGAAAGTGTCATATGAGCAGTTTCTAGAAGATTCTCTGGGTTTCCACTTAGCCAACTACCTCTGCCATTTGTCTACTCTTTCCCATCACACCCTACAAAATGCCTTTTCAGTATACATCACACCCCCCGTGTGTAATAGGTGGCCTCACACCCGGGCCAAAGAGTAGTCTGTATGGGTTAGTTTTGACTAATTTGGAGTAGTTTTTCAGGTGGAACTTTTGGGGAATGATGTAATCAGTTGACCTTGATCCTTTAGGGTATGAAACAACACTTTTAGGGGTTTAAGAGCCCTTG
>APFE031011924.1:0-12209 GCA_000404065.3 Pinus taeda | reverse complement strand
CTCTAGAACGAATCTTTTTACAAAATTGATTTGGCCTAAAAATGACTGCATGGATTTCTTATTATGAGGAAAAGGGATTTCAGAAATTTCCTTAATCCTGTCTGGATCAATATAGATGCCATCTTTAGATACAATAAAGCCTAGGAGCTTACTGATGTAGGAGCACCCAACAACAAAGCCAGCAAATGTGGACCAGAAGATCAAAATAGAGAAAAGCCTGTTTTAAAGCAGAAAAACGAATTTAAAGCGGATAATTTAAGGCAGATAAGATGGATACAGCCATGCAAGCTTTGCTTTTTGGAGAGCTTTCATTGTAAGAAAAACTAGGAGAGGATCTGATCCATCCTTCCAATATATCTTATAAATGTATAGTGTGATAGAGTGTGAGGTATCTTATTTTTGTGAAGGAATTTGTGGGTGAAAATGTAGTCGAGTGTGAGCTCTTCTCTAAGGCTGAAATGCCTTAGCCTGTAAACGTTTTGTGTAATAGATAAACCTGGGTTCAATATTATTTGTATACGCCATACGTGTGTGTCTTCAAGTAATGAAGTTAAACCTGTTTCTTGTATCGATGACGATGTGAATTATGGTGTAGTTGTTAAATATGTTGGTCAATTACTGTTCAACGCTATGTATGTTAACTATTGTTTGGAAGGGTTTTCAGCTTTATGGTTCCATGACAAACAAAAACTCTGTTCACATAATTTAAATTCAGATTGATGCGAATGCCTGTAAGTGAACGGAGATTGCGCCCTTATTGCTTAAAATTCAGTCCGTATAGAAGCGGAATTTGCAATTGAAATTCTGATTTCATAACTGTATAAGGTGCGAGCTGGGGCAGCATCATGGATGTGGACCGCTGTTTTGCTCAATACATAGCTGCAGAATGAAGATTCAGTTTTTAAAGGTTAAAACGCTTCCGTAAACCACAGGCTAGGATTGAAGATTTTTAAAGAATTTGGGATTTTGGGCAACCCCCAAAATCTCATTTTCATCAAGTGGTATCAGAGCAGTAAAAGATTCTGTGGAACGAGGTACAGTGTGTTAAAGATGGAGAGTTTATGGTCTTGCTATTGTGCAGATGGCGGCAGCGGAAGGTGAGAAGATTTGCAGCAACCTAGAGAAGGATGCCAAAAGACCGAGTGCGGGAGGGCTTGGTGAGGTATTGTGTAACAGAGGAGGCTGTTACTGTAGAGGTTAGTTGCAGCTCACAGAGTTTAGTAAAAGAGTGCAGTGGATAAAATTGATATTATGAAGACCATAAGCATATGACCAGGAGGTCATAAATTTTTGTGCCTCGGGAGTTTGATGCAGGAGCACCCAGCAACAAAGCCAGCAAATGTGGACCAGAAGATCAGAATAGAGAAAAGCCTGTTTTAAAGCAGAAAAACGAATTTAAAGCGGATAATTTAATGCAGATAAGATGGATACAGCCATGCAAGCTTTGCTTTTTGGAGAGCTTTCATTGTAAGAAAAACTAGGAGAGGATCTGATCCATCCTTCCAATATATCTTATAAATGTATAGTGTGATAGAGTGTGAGGTATCTTATTTTTGTGAAGGAATTTGTGGGTGAAAATGTAGTCGAGTGTGAGCTCTTCTCTAAGGCTGAAACGCCTTAGCCTGTAAACGTTTTGTGTAATAGATAAACCTGGGTTCAATATTATTTGTATACGCCATACGTGTGTGTCTTCAAGTAATGAAGTTAAACCTGTTTCTTGTATCGATGACGATGTGAATTATGGTGTAGTTGTTAAATATGTTGGTCAATTACTGTTCAACGCTATGTATGTTAACTATTGTTTGGAAGGGTTTTCAGCTTTACGGTTCCATGACAAACAAAAACTCTGTTCACATAATTTAAATTCAAATTGATGCGAATGCCTGTAAGTGAACGGAGATTGCGCCCTTATTGCTTAAAATTTAGTCCGTATAGAAGCGGAATTTGCAATTGAAATTCTGATTTCATAACTGTATAAGGTGTGAGCCGGGGCAGCATCGTGGATGTGGACCGCTGTTTTGCTCAATACATAGCTGCAGAATGAAGATTCAGTTTTTAAAGGTTAAAACGCTTCCGTAAACCACAGGCTAGGATTGAAGATTTTTAAAGAATTTGGGATTTTGGGCAACCCCCAAAATCTCATTTTCATCACTTACCTTGATCAAGAGCGAAGAAAGATTTCTTAGGGTTTAGAGAAATACCGTATTTCTTATAGCGTTGGAAGATCTGATTCAAATCATGCAAGTGATTGGATCTCTCTCTTGAAAATATAGTAATATCATATAAATAGACAACTACTGTTCTATTAATTAACCCTTTGAAAGTGATATCCATCACCCTTTGGAAAGTGGCTCCTGCATTAATAAGTCCGAAAGGCATTTTCTGATATGCATATGTTCCCCAATTTGTTCTAAAGGTGGTTTTGAGTCGGTCATCGGGGTGAACCAGAATTTGGTTATACCCTGAAAATTTGTCCAAGAAGGACATTAACTCTGAACCTGCCACTGATTGGAGTATCTGCTCCATAGTGGGTAATGGGAAATTATCTTTTAGACTTGCCTTATTTAAGTTCCTGAAATCAATACAAATCCTTATGTTGCCATTCTTCTTTCTAAATGGTACCATATTAGAGACCCAATTCGAGTGTCGTACGGGAAAAATAATCTTGGCTTTCAAGAGTTTGTTGAGTTCCGACTTTATTTGACCTTCTAGGTTTGGGTGTATTTTCCTCAACTTTTGTTGAATTGGTTTATGCTCGGGAAGCATTGGGATAGTGTGTTGAATAATAGATGTGTCATATGTTTTTAGATCATCATATCTCCAAGTGAAAACATGTTTATTCTTTCGTAACAGACTAATAAATGCTTCCTTTTCCTCTATAGAAAGTCATAATCCTAAATTAATGTTTTGAGGATTTTGCTCGGTGCCAAGGTTTATTAATTCAAACCTTAAGGTGGAGCTTTGAAGCTTTGTATTAGATACAGGTTTGAACTTGTCTTTGATATCGTAAAGGTCTTCAAGCTTCAGTACGTGCTTAGGGATTGAGTTTTCCTCATGTTTATCTTGTATTTGAGTATCGTGCTCATCTTCCTCAATGATTTGATTGTCATAGGATTTTTCAGAGGTCAGAAATTGTAAAATGTCTTCATCGTGGTTAAACACTCTCCAATTGGTTACATTATCAAGAATGGATGGCCTAAAAAGTAATTCTACTGAAAACCTATCTGGACTATAGTCTTCGGAAGGGAGCAGCTTGGAAGCGACATTGGCCAGCAAATCAACTGCGGAGTTATGCGCCCTAGGAATGGAAGATATATTGAATGCTAAAAAATGGGAGGTAAGTTCTTGTACTAGCGATTGATAATGCTTAAGATGGTTCAAAAGACAATGGATTGTATTCCTTACCTGTTTGACAATAATCTCAGAGTCGCCAAAGACCTTTAAGTACTGAACTTTGAGGCCGATTTCTTTGTATAGTCCTTGGACAAGTGCTTCGTACTTGACTGTGTTATTCGTGCATTCAAATTCTAATCTACATGACAACATTGTTTTTTCTCCTTGTGGGCTGACCAGAATGCATCGTGCTCCTGATCCTTTGGTGGACTTAGATCCATCAAAATATAAAGACCAAAATAATGAATTATCTACAGTTTTTGTTACAACATTCTCAGTAACATTAACGCATTTAGACCTGTCGGTCTGTGAAAAGTTTTCGATCTGTGATGCAAAATTGTCGACTGAGAAAGGGGATGGCTGGGCAATATAATTGCTGAAAAATGACTCTGAAGAATAGTTTCCTAGGATATTATTGTTGAATGTGACTGGCTGATTTTCTTGTTCAAATTCTGTAACAGTGTGGGTCATATGTTTCTCTCGATCAATCCTTATTTGATTGGGCTTGCCCTTATAGGGGAGCCACATATGTGACCAATCAGTACAAATATACCCATGGAGTTTTTCTAACCAATCCCTGCTTAAAATTAACCCATAGAATTCAGGTATATCGGCGACTAGAATATCAATCCTTTGGACGATTCTTGGATTTGCCGATAACCTGATTGTTACAGAGTTTATTTCCCATAGAACCTGAACTTTAGTTCTATCTAACTGCACGATGTGAATAGAAGAATTCTAGGGTTCTATATTCAGTTTGGAGCAAACCGAAGCAGGCATTATATTCGAAGATACCCTAGAATCAATTAAACAATTGTGTAGATTCTGATTATAAATTTCATAAGTCAAGAGGAAAGGAGGGGTATGGGAGTTTGATCTGTCTCCAATCAGAATAGTGTCGGTTGCCTCAACTCTACCAGTAGGGGGTTGTCCTGAGTCGCTTGCAGCTTTAGTGGTGGGAAGAGGTGAAGAAGGGACAGTGTTAAATTCTTTGAGTAGTAATTTTTGCTGATGTTTTAATTTACTAAGTTCAAACATGGTGATTTTTGCCTTAGTTTTATTCATGTCATCGACAATGTTGTAATCCATCGAATCAAAAACTACCAAAGTTTTATATGGTGAAGGTGTAGTAGAGGATGATGGCTGATTGTTAGATACTATCGCGGCTGGCTTCCTAACAGGTACCTTTTCCTTTATATTATTGGTTCCAGCACTCCTTTTCTTTGGATTAGCTTGAACAGGTTCGGGAGTAGCTTTACTCCTTGTAGTGACAGGAAAGGTTTCTTGTTCAGCATTAATATCAGAATTAGGGAGTTTAAAGTCCCACATTCCATGACATTCAACTACTTCCTCTTCTTCTCCTTAAGATGGTGTAACTATTTCTTCCTCTTCTTCTTCCTCAGGATCTGATTCTGCATATGATATAACATTAGGAGGTTTGGACTCGGGTTTCTTGAAATTCCTATATGGTTTCTTCGTTGAGGATTCTGATACTTGTTTCTTGATCTCAACCATTTCGTTCGACAAAGTTTTAAGGACTTTTTGAAGGCCCTCCATGTCATATGGATCCTTAGTGTTCTTTTTCTTAGAGTCGTCTTTAAAGGAAACTTTTTTAGATTTTCTTTCTTCCAAGGCAGTTTTCTTTTCTAGGGCGATTACACATTTTTCTACAGTGAGTGCTCCCTTCATGTTTTCAGCTAATGTGGGCTGTTTGGCCCTATCAACAAATATGGCAATGTTCGAAGGCAAAGTAGTGATATACCACTCGCTTCTAACTTGTTCGCTTGGCTTATCATCAGTGGGGATCTTGTTCAAGAGTTTGTTAAATCTGGAGTTGAACTCCTTGATGTGTTCTCTCGACTCGATCCTTAAATTTGAAAGATCATGGACAAGTGTAGTTAAGGATCTGTCATCACCGTATTTGGTGAAAAACTGTTCCTGGAAGATATTGCAACTTGTGATGGATCCAGAGGGTAAGGAAAAATACCAAGACCCTGCAGATCCTTGTAGTGAATAGGGAAACAATCTTACTACCACATCTTCTTCAGTGACTCCCTTTAGATTGACTGACAGCATAAAATTGTTAATATGTTCTTCTGCAGAAGTTCCAACATCTGGATTGAATTTGGGTAACCATTTTTCGGGGTAATCGGGTAAAGGATGTAAAGGTGCAGGCATGGTAACCGCACCAGGACTTATCCATGGTCTTTGGGCCATTTTAGGATTACCAATGATTGCTTGTGGGGTTCCAGGTGCTTGAGGGGGAGGTGGAAGTACAGACTGAAAATATTGCGATGCTTGAGATGAAGTCCCTTGGTGAACAACTATATGAAGTGGTGAAGTGGGCGTATGACTTCGCACAGGTGATGATGAAATGGAAGATGATGGGAAAAGGGTTTCGCTACCAGAGCCTTCACCGTCCCTTTTGATCCTTTTCCTTTCGGGTAAAGGAAATTCAGGTGGTTCAATACCTAGTTTTTCGCTTTGGAGTCTGGTAAGATGAGGGGGTAAGCGAAATTGCGAAGTCTGACTGCCTTGTGATACTTCAGATATAGGAGGGGATATTGAGAAGCCTTGAAGTTTCTGGAGGATGGATTGAACTTCAGGGGACTCCGGACTTAAGTGTTCTGAAGTATGATGTAATTGAGCAATAGTGGTTGATTCCTCTTCGTCTCATCTGGATACTAGAGATTCAGAATGCGAACGAGATGTCCGAGGAGAGGTGGAGGGTGAATTACTCTTTGAATGGTTTGTAGGTGTTGGCTTACTCGCCATTCATAGTGGATGGCCCTCCTTCTAGCGCCAGAAATGTTGAGGCCTCGGCAAATCCTGCACAACATTGGGGGATACCCCCCGGTCCGGACCTTGGTACAACTCCTTTTCCGTTTGGAATGGTGGCTCCGACTGGAGATAACGGGACCAGTTTCCCGATAATGAAATAAAAGGGGTGGATGGGTGATGAATAGATTGCTTAAGTTATAGGCGACTAGCTTATTCTATTGAAAAAAATAGGGAAACTAATACTAATCTCGGGAACAACTTATTCATTTGGAATGCAGCGTTAAATAATCTTTATCTATCTATCAGGCATATAGATGACTTTGTAAAATAATTAAGAGATGTTCAATCATTCAAAGATTGCTTCATGTGAATAGTCACAATGAAGCGATAAATCCAAATTACTGCATTCACTGTGTATATCATCGATACAAATATAAGATTGAAAGGGAAGCATGCGATAAACAACCAATAGTGGAATGCATAAGGAATGATGTGAAGAAACACACACATATATATATAAGCGATAATAGCAAGAGCTATTTAAACAACAATTCATATAACGAAAATGAATACAAATGCAGATAATAGTACCATGTGAGCTGTAGATAAATCCAAAATATCAATCGCTATTCAAAATTCCTTCTTCAACACAGAAATGCTTTCAAACAATGACAATAGTGCACATTTGCATAAAAGCCTTCCTCATCAAATTCAGAATAGTTGGTCAAGTTTCATAAAAGAATATCCCTGAAGTACAATAATGCAACTTCAGGGTTTAAGTCATATACAAAACTTTTACGACCCTTTCTAAATGCCTGAAAGGGTCTATAAATACTACTAAGCTAAAAAGATCTATAAAACAAAATCCTACTAAATTGGTATCAGTAAATGCGGTCTATCTCTCAGGGGCGATCTGGTAGTCGGCGAAATGAGTCATGCCTCAGGTTGTTTGTCCTTAAACCTTAGATGGCTTATCGCAAGAATTGGTTCTACTTCTGGCGGTTTGTTGAGGCGCAAACTGAATTGGGCGGCGAAGGTGGCATCCTGAATGTCGGGTATAATATACCCGACAGCATCGGTTAGGCACTTCAAGGTGGCTCTTTGGCTGTATGGCTTGATTAAGAAGAACCAATAAGCATCGCACGTCAGACTGTTGATTCCAGTGATCAATCTTGCGTTTTTCTCCAGCTCCGGATAGCATGAGTGCTCCAATATATTTGCCGCTGTTAATTGACCTGGAGTGCATTGGGAAATTATATTAGATAAATACAGTGTATTATTTACTAATTCAACCAAATTTCCACTGATTTTCTTGCATCTGGAAATTTCTCTTTCTGCTTTCATTAGTTGCAATTGCCATTCTGTGAATAATATCTCTTTGTGCGATTCCAAAATTCTCGGTAGATTAGCTGCCCGGCCTATATCGGAATCCTGCCATTCTATAAAGTTTGTCAGTGTTTCTTCGGCCTGATCCAAATCGGTCCTTGCTTTTTCTACCTTTTCGTTTATAGATGATACCAATTCGCACAAAGGTTTTGCTCGTATAATCTGTTGACATAGTGGCTTAACCTGATTAATCAATCCCTTATTTAACTGGAGCGCTTCTGCTTTGAACTCATCTATCTGAGGGAGCTTTTTCATTTGCTAAGTTTGAGTGGTCAATTGAGCGATTTTCTCATCTTTCGCTTTCATTGTTCCCTCAGTTGATATTCTTAACTGCTCCAGTGTCGCTGATAGCTCCTTTTGCCTTTGTATTGCGCCTTCATCAATTCTCTTCTTTTGCTCCTGTAATTGCTTGGTCAGCTGATTATTGTTCTATTGCTGCACTAGCAATTCTTTCTCCGCCTGTTCTGCCCTCTGCTGAACTTTTGATATTCTTGTCTGTAGTGAAGATATGTCTTAGTCCTTGGTCTTTAATAAACTGCTTACCTCCGATTCTTTATCAATAGTTGCCACTGAATATTCTCCAGCGAATTGCAATAGCTTGGTTAAGTCATCGGAGTTGTCGAATTCCTCTTTCCATACAACATTACCCGTCACTGTCAATTCAGGGAATGGGGAAGGTTGATCAGTTCTTCTCCTTTTCCTCTGTCGCTTTACAACAGCTTTATGCTTGGGGCTATAAAACACATCTAAAGGGGGGATCTCTTCAATTTGCAAAACAATCTCTCCCGTTGGATCTTTAGGCATTATCTCTGGTTCTGGGTAGGTCGTTGGTTTCACCCGAAACCGATTTCGATGTCGCTTCCTGTGTATCACCTTCTTTAGAAACCTCATCATCTTTCGAGCACTCTAGGTTATCAATAATTGTACTGAATTGCTTCCATTGTTGGAGCAAATTCGGATCTACTAATGTATCATTGTTATTCTTAGAGCTACTCTCTTCTTGGGTCTTCGTTTGGGTTTCTTCTTGTCGCTGAACATTTTCCTGGGTTACCTCCTGCCTCTGGCTATGCGCTTCCTCCTGCTGTTTTGATGTAGTAGGAGGTGGTGTATTATCTCACTGCTCAGACTCGCTTGATCATGCAGGAGCATCCAGCTCTGAGGAGGCAGAATGAGGCTGACAGTCTCAGGCAGAATTTGAACACACAGTCAATGCGTATAGCTGGACAGGTGTCAAAACCTTGTCAGTTATTTTATTTTCATTACTTGCTTTTATTTTACTTTTATTAGTCATGCATTTACTCTGTCTTACTTAGGAGTTAGAAGCAGAAACATAAATTGCCAGTTAATTTGATTTTTATTTAAAAAGGCATTGTATTAGTTTTAAATCAGTTAAGTGAAAACAGTTGTCAATCTGTTGGGTTGGTTCCAACCGAACAAGAACAGTTCGACTCTCAGAGTTAAAAGAACAGAAACAAGATTGTAAAGTTTCCTCTCTCATTTTGAAGAACAGAAATAGAAATATACAGTCATTTCCAAAAGTTAAGATTCATTAATTATTTGCTTCACATTTCATCACTGTGATAATTAACATTCTACAGCATAGTTATTTCCTGTACATTGTAAATCATATTATAGAAAAAGACAGATCATCTGCAAGTGGAGCGGGCGTGATCACTACAGCACCGTCCACCAGTGTTCATACCAGACTGTACACACAGGTGTACACCCAGAGAAGACGTAGCAGAAGCAGACTCAAATAAGGAAAACATTCCTAAAACTAGAAGATCAGAGAAACCTGTGCATGCGAACAAAGAACCAGGTATTTCCAAAATTCCGATAACTCTACAGTCAAAATAGAAAGCCGTAACAGAGAAACAAGTTAATTCTTTTCTTTTTCATACGATATATATAAAGAACCAGATAGTAACAGGACAGCAAGGAAATTCATGTAGTAATACGACCTGAGTAAATAAACAAAGAACCCAGGTTACAGTTAAACATTCGAACCACAGACTACATGTAAAGTAAGCCTCGACACCAGCAGAGTTATCAACAGGACGAAGCTTCAACAATATACATTTATGACCAGACAAAAAGCGAAATATACAGTCATAGCATTGACGGAAGGATAGACCAGGGTTTGGTCAAAACCCTAGGGTTTATAAACCGTGAACGATACAAAATAGTAGAGGGAGGGTTCGAAACCCAGCAACGACCATCAAACAGGAAATAAAATTCATTTACATCCACAGAGCAGAAGCCCATATAACCCACGAGGGTTTGATACCAAAGAAATCTGTTTGAACAATTTCATACAGAGGGAAAGTCGAAACCGCGACTACAACAGTCCATCATCAGATTAAAGACCGAGACCCTAATTTTTCATCGCACAGAAGGCCGATACAAACTACAGAGACTATATATATCAAGCTACAGGAATGTATTAAGACACTACCCGGAAGGAGTGTGGAGAGCACGCGGGTAACAGCACCACGAGCATGGCTACACGACCAGAGCTCACCTGCAAACAAACCCACAAAGATTAGAACCTGTACAGTATATGCGCATGAGTTAAAAAACAAAATAAAAGAGACAGAGTAACAGGGTTTTACCAGGAACCCGGGCCACGAAGAACAAGGCCAAAATAACCAAAACAGAAACCTGAAGACAGTGGTCGTGACGGTTAGAATCTGAGGGATAAAGGCGGAAACATTATAGCACGGAACCAGCATCATTACCTGATTATCAAAGGTGAAACGCAGCTTTAGAAAGGACGGACCTGTCATGAACCAAAAAACACAGTTAATAAGTTAATACCAGCGCCGAGTCGAAAACAAACATATATCCACACTTACAGTTGACAAATAATCGCTGAGCAGAGTGAATGAGCCCTCGCAGGCCATAGAAACTCACCATCGAAACCCTTGGGAGGCGGAGATAACCACAGAGGCGGCATCAGAACAGTCACAGAGGAACAAAGGTTTCCCACAGAGTAGCTCAGACCTCGGCAGAGTGACCCCGCAAAGCGGAAATGAGAAAATGATTGCCAAAAGGTTGTCAACGGGCCTTTTTGATTAGAGGTGACCGGTTAGTGTAGGTGGGAGCCGGTGTAACAGGTTTCAAAACCCTAAACCCAAAGACCAAGACGCGTACAGTGCCATTTAACACAGCATTTAATCGCCAGGTCATAAGTCTTGTCGATCACGTTCCATACCGTGGCGGGAGGCCATCATAAGTGGTATCAGAGCCTGAGTTTTTTTTTTTTTGAGTTAGAATCAATGGAACAGGTAGAAGGCGAAGGTTAGGCAAGAGAAGAGCAAGAGGAAGAGGAATTGGCTGAGGATGATTGGTCCACAGGCTAGTGGATGATGGATTGCGAGAAGAGATAAGAGTTTTGCGTGAGAGATTGGCAGTGATAGAGGCTGGAGGAAGAAGAAACCCAACATATAACAGTGATGAAGAGGCAGTTGAACCAGAGCAGGATGAGTTTGAGGGAATAACACAAGAACTGAGATTGTTAAAATCAGTTTTGTTGTCCAGTCATAAACCGAAGCATGAGTTGCCTACCTATGACGGAAGCTTATCGGCAGATGTGTTGTTAGACTGGTTAAGTGAAGTGAATAAATTCTTTGAGTTTGAGGAGACCAACGAAGACAAACAAGTAAGGTTTGCCGCCACCAAGTTGAAAGGACATGCATCCTTATGGTGGGACAACGTTCAGGCAGAAAGAAGGAGGTTAGGCAAGCAGCCAATCAAGAAATGGGCCAGGATGGAAGCGAAACTGAAAGAGAAGTTCTTACCAAAGGACTATCAGATTATGTTGTACAGGCAGGTACAAAACCTGAAACAAAGGGGAATGACTGTGAGAGAATTTACAGAGGAATTTTACAAATTAAATCTGCGAGCAGGATATGTGGAAGATACCTCGGAGAAGACAGCCAGATTTGTAAATGGTTTGAGAGGGGATATTTTAGACGAGATTGGTATCCTTTCACCGCAGACGTTAGATGAAGCCTATCAGTTTGCATTGAAGGCTGAAGAGAAGATAAATAGGAAGCAGAACTCCCAGAGAGGAGGTGGTTCTGGCAGAGGAAAAGGCAAAGTGTATGGTAGAGGGAGAGGTACAGTCTCGAATGAGGAAGGCATCAGTTCTAAGTCTACTGGTACGACAGATAGAGACAACAGCAACAGGGAAGGACGACCAGCTCAGAGAGGACGAGGATTTGGTCAGGGCAGAGGGACTGTCCAATGTTACCATTGTCATAAGTTGGGACATAAGTCTTATGACTGTCCGGAGGGCAAACCAGCAGGCGGAAGAGGAACCTATGTTGCCCAGCCAGAGGATGCAGAGGAGACACCTCAGGAAGCGGAAAACACACCTGAGATAGGTGAAGCCTTGGTATTGAATAAGGTGTTGTTGAAGCCAGCCAAGGAAGCTGCAGAGCTAGATCAGCGAAAAGCATTGTTTTGCACTGTCTGCAAGTCACAAGGCAAGTGCTGTAAGGTAATTGTTGACAGCGGAAGTACCGATAACTTGGTAGCTGTGGAGATGGTGGAGAAATTGGGATTAAAGAAATTGAAACACCCCACTCCCTATAAGGTATCGTGGCTGCAGAAGGGGCATCAACTGTTAGTTGATGAACAGTGTG
>APFE031011922.1:0-12807 GCA_000404065.3 Pinus taeda | reverse complement strand
AAGCTCTGATACCATGTAGGAATTTGTAGGGTAAGTTCCAGACAGAACACCAAAAGGACACTGCTCACAAACAGATCACAGATCAATACACCAGTATTTTGACGTGGTTAAAACCCTCAGAGAGGGAAACAGTCCACGGCCTGCGCCAACGTGGCTACTACAGGCAATTTATTAATAAAAGAATGAAAATTTACATAAGCTTCTCTCATGCACGGTTAACCTACAAATGACCCTCCATGCGCTTTAAATAGAATTCATGGACCAATCGGGTGTCAAGCCACGGATCAAGTGTCGGTAATACCGAGGAGAGAATGAACCGTCGGATCACTACATATCGTGACCGTCAGATTGTAAGTTACAAAATGTACAACGGTAAAGAAACACACTTTACCTAACGCTAACCTAACTCTATACTAGACCAAGTTGAACTTAACTATTCCTATGTGTCGGAATATCCTAACATAAATGAGGTGAGCTGCTTTTTGCTCTAAATCAACATCCGAACTTTCTCTTTCTCTCGCTCTACCCATGACTTCATTTTCTTCACTAAGTCAAGTGGTGCCCATTTGTATTTCTTTGAACACTCTTGCACATAGGAAATGGGAACTTGCATGTTCTTGAGAGTTTTAACAAACACTTTTCCTTATTATTGTAAGCTATGCAAACAAACGACGTCTTTATGTACGGTGACAAACCCCTCATAGAGCTTCTGCATGGATTCCTTGAGTGTTGATAGTTTAGCAAGTATTGATGCTCTCATCTCCTCTAAGTAAAATTTTGCAGAAACTACATATTGGGCTGCTACGTGGAGTTGTTCTGCCTCTTGGCTAGTAACCTTCAAGTTTTGTGCCAATTGCTCATTCTCGATTGTCAAATACTGAATGTTTGATCTTGTTGCTCCTATATAGGCCAAGTTAGTTTTGGCAATGGCATTTGGATGCTTGTTGGTGTCCGACACTGTCACCCTTTCTCTAACTATTGTAGGTGATGCATGATCATTTGGAAAATGCTTTCTCTGTTCTTGTACAATCCACTTTTGTAACTCATCGAATGATGTATTGTACACATCCATTATCATATCATCTTCTAGGGGAACAACACCCCCTTCCTCACTCAGGGTTGCCTCTACTATTGGAGGTGGTGGAGACTGAGTCATGATTTGTGTTGTGCTCAACATTACATCAAAATATTTATTCTATGGCTCCCATTCCATCTCCATGTCTATCATTTCAATCAAGTGCTCAATATGTTGAGAAATCTCTCGATCTTGCATCTATTCACCTTTCTCCTCAATTGTGGGTTGGTTCAGTTCTTGCTTTTCAACCTCTATTGACATTGTTTCCTCTGTCACTGCACCTTTCCTTTGTTCTTCTTCCTTCTTCTACTTCTCTTGTCATTCTCTCCTCCTCAACTCTTGTTCTTCCTTTAGCTTTTACTCTATCTTCTGCAACTTCAGTTTTGCTTCATGCAGGCTCTGCTTTTCTCTCTTCCTCCACTCCACCCTTTGTATCTTGTTCTTCCTCTTTTCTTATGTTGCCAAAAATTCTTTCATGATAATAGGATATTCTTTCATCTTGCAACTTTTTTCTCCCTATGAATTTTCGACAATCTTCCTCTTTCCCTTGTCCTTCATGGGATTGTTTCCTTCTACTGATGTTTCTTCTAGAGTTGTTGTCATCTATGGAGCAACTTGTGAAGTCCCTGTTAAAATGATAGGCTCATGGAGTTTGCAAGCATTGAAAAAATACCTCCATGGATCCTCCTCTGGCCATTGGAATGCCCCACCGATCCACGAAAAGTAAACTCTTGCAAAATGGTATTTACAAATACCACGGGGATAATACGAATTAAGGTCTCGAGTAATAAATTCAAACTTTACTATCTCCTTTCCCTCATCATCTGTGACTTTCAAATTCTTTGTCTCTTATAACCCAATTTTCAAAGGAAGAGTGGGTCATGGTGATTTATTCTTCCTATGCAATGTTACTGACAACCCTGTGGCAAGATTATACGACACTTCTTGCATGACAAGTTTGTCGGTGGCATACCTTGGTAAGACATGCAACGGATTCTCTCTGCCAAACACTCTAAGGAAGGTTCCACCTTGTGAGGTCTGCTATTTCCCCCATTTCTCCTCGTGATATGCAAGGTGGATCTTCTTCAAAGGTGAGCTTGTACAGTAGGATGATGAAGTAGTTAGTTAGTTGTGACATTACTCCTTGATAGTTGCAATACGAAAGAAACTTGCAATAGATGTGCACTTAGACTCTCATGGTGTCTATGTCTAGTTCATGTCACGGAACTGTTGTTGTGCACAAATCACATCCAGTAAATATGCAGACATATAAAACCTTGCTCGCCCACCATCAGAAGGACTTTAAGCCTGTGCTACATGGGCCTTCAACTGTCGAGCCAATAGATCTGACGAGTTGAATGGATTCCCCTCTTTCACCACCTCGTCTAATAAGACTTAACACCCTTTAGGAAACGTTTTCCTGCTCTTCTAACCATGGATCCTACAAGCTAAGATAACCAAGAGTTGGTAGGCCTTCCTGAGGGAATTTTTCTGTATACATGGGTTGGTGTTTGTCAAAACTTCGATGGCTCTTTCACCCAACCTCTGGAAATTTCTCTTGTTTTCACATAGATTTGGGTGGCATATAAAGGTTAGTCCATGCACTCTACTGGCTCAAGCAAGTGATACATATGCTAATAGTCTTCTTCCTGGAAAGTGGTAAGCTTTTGTCTATTGGAACTACTCAATATCATCTTCTTCTCATCAGTGTGAGACTGCACAATCCAACTAATGACATTTTTACACGAGAAGGTGAGACAATACTTTGCAAAAGCATCATTAACTTGTGCCATGTTAATTATGATCCTTTTTCTATAAATAGTTTAGTATCTCCATACAATGGAAAGTCTACTGGGGCTTGTTCAACTGCTTCCCCAGTAATTATTTCAGTGGTTTCTTTTGAATAAGTGCTCTTAGTTTCCATGGTAACAATGACTAATAGAGAGGTTCTCAACAATTACTGTACATGTTAGACATAAAAGACACTTGGAAAGCAAATATTAGTCTTAAGAAAATATACTTACAAGGCATGTTCAAGATTCAAAATTAGAATATGATGGGGAGGATTGCACAATTTTCATTAACAAGAGGGATTGGCTACCTATGGGAACTACGAACTGTGCATTCCCAACAGCTAGAGTTGAAGCTTGTGGCTTGAAACTACACAATGTGTAGTTTAACCTCGACAATGGTTTGGGAGAGCCTGTGCAATGGCTAAGGTGAAAGGCCAACTAGTGGAACTTCACAGTATGCAATTGGAACCAACTTTTACTTTGCACTACACAATTCCAGAGGCCAAGCTTATGGCTTGACCCTTAGGATTGCGCAGTTCCCAGCCAGGAAAAGTGAAAATTGGTCAAGGAAAGTGAAAATATGCCCAAGGGAAGTGTTGAAAACAAGCACATCTAAGAGATAGTGTGAGATTAAGTGCAAATCTGACTAAGTATGAGTAAGTCCATGTAGATCAAGTGCATAAATTAATCAAATAGAAGGAAAATCAAGTACGTGAGGGGCGTCGCTGCAACTACGACCATTGGTGAAGAAACAGGAAAACCAATTTAACACTTGTAAAAGCTAATATAAAAATTAAAACAAAACTTCTACAAGTTAAAACAGTTTGAAACGCCAAAAAATATGAAGAGAAATAAGTGAAACAACACTCACACAAGAAAAATGACAAAAAGCGATAGAAAAATAAGCAAAAGATGACAAAAGTGAAACTCACCCAGAAAAGCAGTGATGATCACACCGAAGGTTCCTTGATCTCCTCGAGAATGCTAGAGATCCAAGATCAAATGTGAAAATGAGATCTAGAAGCATCTATTAAATAGATTTGAGGGAATTAGGGTTTATGACGTGCATGTCTAAAATCAAGAAAAAAACGACACTTGGCAGAAGTTTATAAAAATAATGAAAGTTCCTCCTTCGAGACGCTAAAAATAAATCCCTATTTTTTATGGATGTTTTTTTTTATCTTTTTTATTTTTTGATTTTGATTTATTTATTTATTTATTTTGGGAAACTCATGATACACACTACCAGGAAAGGCTATGCAGTTTCGGGGAACTCGGCAACTTTTCGGCTTAGTGCACTGTGCATTTTATGAGCTTAATGATGGATTGCATAGTTTCTAGGTTCAGTGTTGGAATACCTTCCATGATTGCACACTTTTTTAGCTCAAGGATAGCTACCAGTCAAGACTAAAAAATTCCCATCATCAAGGTAGCTTGCCGTCAAGGATTGTGCAGTTTCTTGAGGCAACCCCAAAATTGATGTGAGACCAAGTTGTGAGATCAACTTGTGAGTTAGGAAGATCAGCTAAGTGTTTGAAAACAAGTCAACATAACCAAAATGAAAAAGATAATTCTCAGTCGAAGCATGAATACCTAAATTAGAGCAATATTAGCTCATGTGGATAAGAAGGAAGGCTCCAAAATCGAAGCATAGGAAAAATTTTGGAGGGTGATTGTAGTTGTTACAACATTGATGACACAGTGGTAGAAATCCAACTCTTTGAATGGATCTTGTCTCATGAAAAAATGGTCTAACTATTCTGGAAATATTGTTTAGTCAATTGATTATCACATCTTCTTCACTTAGCTTGAGTTAAAGATATAGTCCCTACCATTCTCTTCATTGGCAACACACATACCAAGCCAAGTCAGGATGAGTTGTTTTGATTGGGGATGAGGAGTATATAAGTGTACAAGTAAAATAGATTGTCAAAGTCTTAGTTTTCATCTATGGTCTTGTTGTGGTGTCAACAGGCCTAGACAGTACCCGAACGGAGTCACTTCAGGAACACAAGCATTTCTCTACTGCGAGTGAGCCTGGATAGTACCTAGATGAAGTTTCTTGCTTCACCTCTCTCAGTAGGAATCCTTTCTCTTAATTCACCCTTTATTTCATTTTTCATTTTTTCCTTTCTATTTGTTCATAGAAATATGCATAGGCACTTATTTATTTCATGGGGCGAAAGAGGGGTCCTGACTTATTGAGAGCAGAAGAGGTTTTCCCTTAAGAGAAGGATGTTTATGTATAGCTCTGACATACTTGTTAAGGCTTTCCTCCTCTCCTTACTCTATTTGACTTAGTTGACTAGGATTAACTGAAAATAGAAGACCGACTAAAGTAGACAGTACTAGTTAAGAGTGCAAGCTTCTTGATTTCACTGTATTCTCTCTAAAATGAATGTATTTTCCATCATAGTATCATCAACTAAAGGAAATGTAAGATTAACATAAAGATAGGGGATAAACAGATAACCAAGTGTTGATAGAAATACAAATTCCTCTTGGATTTCACTGAGCTTATCTGAGAAGACAAACACGGTCTCATCCGAAAACTAACCTATAAATGAAAAGAAAATAAACAAAAGGAAATAAGTGGAGTGAAAGTGAAAGAAAGTGAAGAAAATCAAAGGAAACAACAAAGAAAAGAAAAACTACTCCTACTCCTAACCTAAACAGAGCATAGGCCAAACTTACGTAAAGCGATACTTTTAATGTCACCGCCAATGCATTGGTTGGCCTATGTAGGTGAGGGAATGCATGTCAAGAAAGATATACAAGTATAACAACAAACAAGAAAGATAAGACAATACAAACCAAAACGTTCAAAGTTTGAATGAACATGTAGAAAAGTAAAAATGAAAAGTGCATGAAATACACTTTGCAGGTGTACCATGGTGTTTAAACAAACTGTGAATCAAATACATGCAAGCATAAACTTGAAAGGAGAGCGAAAATGAATAAAGAAGAAAACATTCTCTTTGCTATTGTGCTTGCCATGTATGACTCCTCCAATGACGGAGCAATAGGATCATGTTATACAGATGGAGGATGCGAAAATTGTAAAATAGATTGATTTCCAATGTGTACGAGAGAGTTATGAGGAGCCTAGAAAGATTTAACACATTTTTGATGGGAAGTGGAACTGACCTCAAGACTATGAGAACCTAACATAACCTCATCTTAGGCTGAAGTGCCTTGATAGGGAAGTTCCAATTAATCATAAGATGTAGCATCAAAGATCGATGGATTAGAAGGAGGTCGTCCTCCACCATAGATTCTCGTTCAAACTCCCACACATACTCATCGAAAATGATACTATGGGTTGGTTGTTCAACACCAACTCCAACCAGAACTTGATCCTCATGAACATTTAAAAATAGATTCGAAATAGGTGAACACAACACAACACAATCCATAGGATCAGAGGGACTAAAGGACAGAGGATGAGGAGATAGCACTCCATCACAACCATCGAACTGACAGTCCAAACCTGCACTGAAATTATAGGTATGTGAGGTGGCAAAGATGGTGGTAGATCAACAAATGAATTTTCAACTTCTCCCGCCTCAAACTATAGAACTAGAGTTGTTTAATGAGAAGAGGATGAAGGGTCACTTGGAAAAACAACCTTGTCTGTCATAGATTGAGAAGATTTAACACAAAGGTACGTTAGGAGAGGTTCAAAAGATACAAGTTCATGTGTATTTTATGAAATGTGAACAAGATATTGAAATATTCATGTCAAGAATTTCCAATCAATTTCATCTTTCAGAAATTCAAAACACAAATGTATGAAACAATTGTGAAAATGACGCAGTGATTCATTAGGTGATTTTCACAATTCGAAAATTCTCTTGCACTGACGTTTATGATCATACATATCAAAAGCGTTAAACAAATATGTGACAATATGTTTGAAAGAATGTATGGAGGCATCTGAAAATGTGTGACACCATTACCTTACGTGCCCTTCGAACATGAGAATGAAAAACCTACAGCCAACATGCTCACAATGGATGTTGTGCTCTGTGCAGAAATCAATAAAATGAGCAGTATGCTCAAATAACATTATCTCACCCTCTCAAGGAACATACACAAATTTATGTTCATGTGGCTTTGAAACTTCTCTTGGCATATTAATTGAGTCATTAAACAATTAAGTGGATGAAAAACTTAAGGGGCATTGAAAATTTCGTCACCCTCCTTGCCAACCATTTTTCTAAAGAGTTCTAAAAGCTAGGTTTTTAGTCATGTTGGGCATAGAATCCACCATAATTTTTAGCCCTCTTAAGGATTGATAGAATCTTACACTTTTGAATCCTTCTATTAGATTTTTAATATAACAAATCAAAATTCTCAACTGAGTTTCATTTCGAAGAGTTTTGTTTACCATGTGTCAAATGTTGACATCTAAATACACTATTAAGAATCAAACATTTCATATGTTTTGACTCTTTGCTATCAAGAGTCATTTCCAAAGGGCTAAGGCTTCCACATGATTGTTTATTGTTTTTCCGATTCTATGGAAAATAAATTTCCTTCCTTTCCTTCAAGGTAAAATATTAACACACCCAATAGGATGAGGTGTAAAATATTCTTTCTAGCAATACTTGTGGCCATAAGACATTCTACCAATTCCCACCCACCAATTAAATGTCCATAACACTTTCATAGAAGACCAAAAATGAGCACCACTCCAGTCTTCAAGAGTCCATTGGTGACATTTCTTTCCAAACATAGGAATAAGACTCTATTAGACAAGACATGACAAGAAATCAAATCTCTTGTTCATGGGCTATACAAATATATTTAGGTATTGTGCCAATTCCCAAACATAAAGACATGCGCTATGGTCCATCCCATCCTATCAAGCTTAATGAAGGTTAAAGCCCTCAAGAATGTTTGAGCAGCATGTCCAATATTCCTAAGGAACATATACAAATTTATGTTCATTTGGCTCTCACACTTCTCTTGGCATATTAATTGAGTCATTAAACAATTAAGTGGATGAAAAACTTAAGGGGCATTGCAAGTTTCCTCACCCCTCTTGCCAACCATTTTTCCAAAGAGTTCCAAAAGCTAAGTTGCTAGCAATTTTAGCCATAGAAGCCACCATAATGTTTAGCCCTCCTAAGGAGTGGTAGAACCTTACACTTTTGAATCCTTTATTGGATTTTTAATGTAAAAAATCAGCATTCTCAACTGAGTTTCATTTGGAGGAGTTTTGATTACCATGTGTCAAATGATTACCATTAAATGCACAATTACAAATCACACATTTTATATGTTTTCGCTCTTCATTATCAAGAGTCATTTCGAAAGGACCAAGGGTTCCCTATAATGTTTGGGAAGCTGATAAAATTGAATTTAATCTGTGAAAGGTTTGAAAATGAGGGATATTATATGTGTGTGTTGGGGCTTCGAAAATGAATAATTTTAGTGGGATTATAGTATTATAATGATTAAAATAATTATCATAATGAAAAATAAATTTATTATTATTATTTTTAAATAAATTTATTTATTAATAAAAATAAAATAAATAAAATATATTAAGTCTAGAAAATCTTGGATAGACAAAGAGGTGCTCTGTAATGCCCAACTTAATTGAAGTATATTAAATTTTTTATGAACAAAATTTTGTGAAATATACAGGGTTATACGACCTCATAGAACTTCTCTCAAGATTATAGTTAAAGTAAATTTAGTTATTCCAAAAACCCAACCTGCATTTTCTCCCCTTGGACTTTTTCATCTAATTAAATGTAAAAAAAGGTTAGTTGTCTTTGTGTGCTCTAATCTTAACCCTTTCGAAATCAAAAACAAAAAAGGTTTTTGTCCTATTTAATAATATTTTATAATATTAAAAAACATATTCTAAAATAAATAAATAAAATTAAATTTTAAAAATGAATTTAAACACAAATACTTAAAAATTAATACGAAATTCATTTATTTTAAATTTAAGTTTATTTCCATATTATCTTAAATTTATATTTGATTTTAAGTTTGCACATTTAAAAAATCTATCATTTTAAAATATTATTTTTTTAAAATAATTTGATATAGTTTATATATAAATTATCTATTTAATTTGTAAGTATTTTTAAATTATATGTATTTATTTTTAATATATTAATTATTTTTTTAAATAGTTAAATTCAGGTATGTGTACATATAATTTTATTTATAATATTTGCCTATTATAAAATTGGTTTGTTTGTGTTGTTGTTGTTAAGTTGAATGAAAATTTTTATGAGTGGGAATGAGGTTTTTTTAATGGGAAATGAAATTTTTTATGAGTGGGAATGAGGATTTTTTAAATGGGAAATATAATTAAATTTTATTTTATTTAAATAGAAATGAGGATATTTATGAGCTGGAATGAGGATTCTTTTAAGCCGGAAATAATCAAATTTAATGAGGATACTTATGAGCGGGAATGAGGATTCTTTTAAGCTAGAAAATAATCAAATTTAACTAGGATACTTATGATCGGGAATGAGGATTCTTTTAAGCCGGAAAATAAGCAATTTTAACGAGGATAATTATGAGCAGGAATGAAGATTCTTTTGAGCGGGAATGATATTCTTTTAAGATGAAAAATAATCAATTTAACTTCATTTAACCTAGAATGAGGATTCTTATGAGCGGGAATGAGGATTCTTTTAAGCAAGAAAAATAATGAAAAAAATGATAAAAGGGCACAACTTTGTTCTAGTAGAGGGATAGGAAGAGCCATACAAGGAATGCAAGAAGAAGTATTGTGAGGATACTTATGAGGGGTAATGAGGATTCTTTTAAGCTGGAAAATAATCAAATTTAATGAGGATGCTCATGAGCGGGAATGAAGATTCTTTTGAGTGGGAATGAGGATTCTTTTAAGTGGAAAAATAATCAAATTTAACTTTATTTAACTTAGAATGAGGATTCTTATGAGCATGAATGAGGATTCTTTTAAGCGAGAAAAAGAAAGAAAGAAATTATAAAAGTGCACAACTTTGTTCTAGTAGAGGGATAGGAAGAGCCATACAAGGAATGTAAGAAGAAGTATTGTGTGTATGTGGAATATTTGGGTAAAGATGCAGCGATGTGGAATGTTTGGGTGAAGATGCAGCAGTAGTGTATAGCTTTGGTAAGAAGATGACAAGAAACTTTGGATAGAAGATGACTTTAGCCGGAAAGAGGTTTATTTTAAATGGGTAAGAGAAGCAAGGAATTATAAAAGACCCTTTGTTGTAGTAGAAGGATAAGGAAAGGTATACAAGGAATACAAGATGAAACACTCTGTGTATGTGGAATATTTGGGTAAAGATGCAATGATGTGGAATGTTTCATTAGCATGGAGCGACAATATAGATTCTTGATAAGAAGATGACAAGATCATGATTTCAGGTAAGTTCCTGCAAGTTATTGTTTTTTTGTTGAGTTGCATGATTTTTATAGATATCTTCTCTTCAAATTCTTTAAAAATCAATTTAAATAAAAATTTTGATTTTGTGTTTTCTTAGTTGATTTCTATTTGTGATTATGTAAGTATATTTAATTTTTTTGTTGTTTTATACACTATACACTTTTGATGATTAAAATATGGTTTTATGCGTAATTTTTTTCTTATAATAGAACATGAATAGTAATAGTAATATCATACCCTTAGCCCTAATTTTATAGTTGATATTTTTTTTTTAAGAACATAATTATTTGCATCATTGTAAATCCAAAATTCCTTTCCAACACTGTAAACCCAAAATTCCCTTTTCTATTGAAAAGAAAGAAACATTCATAACCCTAACCCTAAACCCCACTTTTATAATTGATATTTTTTTGAAGCAAATAATTATTCTCATCAACATAAATCTAAAATTCCTTTCCCTCCCTATAAATTCAAAATTCCCTTTTTCTATGGAAAATAACCAGACAAATATAAATAGAAATAAATAAATAATATCTACTGCAAGTCTCCATATCCTATGATGCCGCAGATCAGAGAGCCAACTTGAAGGTTGAATAAAGGATCCAATGAAAGAGCTTTAGAGACTAAAACCTAAAAGAACATAAGGACACCTATACTAAGTTACTGAAATGGGAAAAGGAAATCAGAGGCAAATAGGAACAGAACTATAAATTGTTTACAGGACTCTGGACCATCTTAACAGAAAAATGGAAATATATTATAAATATAAATATACAATTATATTTAAAAGATATTCATATTTTTACCACATTTTTTGTTCTGTTCTTACAGTTTGAATCACATTCTGTTCACAACTCATCGCTTGCAGATTCCGTCTCTTGTTTTAGAACTTCTGTTCATATCACTACCCACAGAACACCATTACCCACCACCCCAGAATTTATTCGTGAGCTCTCAGAACGCTGTGGTGGATTATACGCTGCATGCCCCGACAAAATCTTTAACGTCTGTGAGGGTCGAAGACAAGAGAGAAGTTAATAAAAGGCACTGTTAAGTTCTTTAATTCGATTGAATACCATGTTCACTGGACTAGCCAAGCGCAAGGATAGAGATATCATGATGTTGTAAGTTTCAAAGCCAATCCCATAATCACTCGCTACTATTATCTTCCTTTTTTTTGTTCATCTGGGTATCTGTTCTGTTTTTCTCCTTTCTCCTTCGTAAGATACTGCAAGCTCTACGCAATTCTTGGGGTTTCATAACATTTTTTTTACATGATATCATAAGAAGTTGGTTGTGCATTGGCTAACTATGGAAAGTGTCTGTCAATGGGCAGTATCACGGAAGGCTTTAAAGTGAAGAACGTAAATGATTCAAACAATAAATTCTACGTGGAGTTCAAGGGACCTCCAGACAGTAAGCTAGACTTCCATTGTTTTTCTTTATTTAAGAAAGAAAAAATTGCATTGCTCAAGTTTTCCCCAGTATGAATTTACTTATTGTTGAATCCTTTGAATACTCAAGTCTCCAACTGAACTTGTGGCTTTGTAAGGTTTAGCTAATTGGTTATTATTTCAAGATTGCCTTATGAGAAGCTGTTTTGCAAATTTGAAGGATTCTTTGATTGACCCAATGTCGGTGCGTTATTGGAATAGCAATATTAGATATGATGATGGGTTTTTACCGGCTGTGTTATTAGTTTATTGCCCGTGTATCAAACGGTGTTGTGACATTAGTGTTAGATTTAATTTATGGGTTTTCCTAATTACTTTAAACCCTAACCAAGATCTACTCCTTTGTAAGAAATTGAAAATAATGCACAGCGGAACTTACTTTCCATTTTCTAAAGCTCCTGGTCTTGACTTGAGTTGTTGGCTCTTGAATCCTTCCAAGAGCTTGCAATCCTTTTCTCTCGCTATCCTTGATAGAGTATCAAGTCTTCAATGGAGCAGACAATTTTCTGAGTGATTGCAAGCCTTGGAGACTCAGCCCTTTTATAGCAGTCCCAATCCTAGGGCAGCCGAAATTTGGCTGTCAATTGACAGCTAAATTTCAGCCCCAATCCTAGGGCAGCCGAAATTTGGCTGTCAATTGACAGCTAAATTTCAGCTGTCCAGATTTCTTGACAGCCAAATTTCGGCTGTCAAGAAATTTATTACTGCTATTATTTCAATCAATTATAATCGGTCCATTAACAATTATAATTGATTAACATTATTCTATATGTATTTGTATCCAAATCCTTATTTAAATACGTTTAATGCCATAAATTAATTAATCACATTATTTGGCATATTTAATCATTACATAAACGTAATCTTGCTGACAGTATTTGATATCATAATCATAATGCACACATGTCCAACCTAATTATTGTAATTAGACGTCTCTAAATCCAATAATCTCCCACATGGACAAGTGCAACCTTTTGATTATATATCCTTAACTTTATTGCATGCAACTTTTCTGTCTTTACTTATCATATTTCTTAAACAATTCCGTCCATCAATTATGCTAACAAAGGA
>APFE031011914.1:119042-141082 GCA_000404065.3 Pinus taeda | reverse complement strand
GGATACCTATACCAATAGGTTTCATATTTCATGATTGGCAACTACAAGTGCCAAATATGTTCCATTTTTCTGCCACAAAGGTTCCATATTTGCAAGAAAAGAGAAGGTGTGTATATGCCTACATACTCATTAAACGTTTTGATGGATGACCCAACAGTCTAATCTGGATCATGCCATGTTTTCAATTTATGTTGTAGAATAGAGAAAGAAATCTATCCAAACTGTTTAATCTTGGCAGATCAGTAGTCAGGTAGAGAAACTAAGTTTCCCAACTACTTAATCTGGGGCCTTGGAAGGAATAAGGGTAGTATTAGATAGGAAATGAAGCAAAAAAAAGCCAATGCAAAAGAAAAGGCACACAAAGGGTCTGCAAGTCCAAGTGCACCCTCCAAGAAGAAATAAAAAATGCTAGGCAAAGTAGTTGGGTAGGTAGATGGGGTTGCAGAAGTGGTGACTCTTCCAAGATCCAATTTGCTAACCAGGTACAGGCAAAGCAACACAGTGGAGCATGTCTAACTTCCCTTTTCCATTTGTATACTACTCATTACTAACACCCCTACACAAGTTGTGTACATAAGAGAAACTTAAGGCTTTGTGATGGTTCTTATGTACTTTAGAAGCCACATTTCTTGTGTAAAGTTCTTTTCATTTTGATCTACTCCTTACACTAAGTTGTTTTCAATAAAACTTGGTTCTACTGATCCTCATCCATATTTTCCCCCACATTAACAGTTAACTCTATTATCTAGCTCCCTATACTCCATTTCTCCTATTATTATAACACCATGGTGTATAAACCCCACACAATGTATAAATATCCCCTCCTTGGCACTATAGCCATAATTTTCACTCCCAGGGAATTGAATTAACATCTGGTTGAGGTCAAGAACCCATGTGTAACCCCTTCTCTCCATCTGAACACATCTATCTACCCCAGTCTCCATTTTGCCTGAAAACCCTTAAAGAAACCCTTTTGAGCCCCTTATACCATTAAAGGGCATAAATATGATGAAAATATACCTTCCCCGCCTTATCCTAAGGTTGATAACCAATGTGCGCCGTTTCATACGATTTCATCAAAACCCCGTTTATCCTATGTTTTGCCCCTATATGCTTTGTATAAAAATTCGCATGAAAAACCTTTGTTTTTACCGTTTCCTAATGTTGGCGGGCAAATATCAGTTTATTAAAGAAAATCATCCAAAACTATGGAAAACCATTCACTAACTGGAGGGTCCCGCCGGGCGCGCTTGCCGAGAAATATTATTTTATAACCGGCCCACTCACTGTTATCCTCCGTGCAGTTGATCGACCCGATGACCGTCCGATCGCGGCCTTTCCAGATCTACGGCCAATAGCAATTTCGGAGGGACCCGACGTCCGACCTTTAAAAAATGTTGGCTTTATCCGCCGTGCAGATCCCTCGCCCGATAGCCGTCCGATCACGCGCCCGCAGATCAATGGTTCTGATGGATTTCGAAAGGCCCCCGACGTCCGACAGATACCTTCCGATATCTGTCAGACGCTTGCGTCACGCGGGGACACGCGTCGCTGCCAAATTCCGTCGGAGCCCCCTCTGACAGATTCCTTGCCGTGCAGGAGGGGGCCCGATATGGCGACAGCTGTCCTCCCACGTCCCCGCCCTACTGTTGCCCACGTCAATGCCACAACCGCGCACCCCGTCCTCCATTCGCCCACCTGGCCGCCACCTCATCGCCCCCGTGGACCGGTCTCAGGCCGCCACGTCGCCTGATGACGTCCTGCTGACGTCATCCGACCCGGACCCACATGCTGACGTCATGCTGACGTCACCCAAAAAGCGCGCCAATAAAGCAAAAAGGTCATATTTTCACAAATTTTCGCGTTTTTTCATTATTTTTGTAAAAAGAAATTCTGCGCTGTCTGCATGCAAACTACGACCAGCGGTCTACCAGCCTACTCCAGACCATCCGCAGAAGCTCAAAGCGCCAACCCAACTGTTATTTCGTCCCGAGCTACTGGTTAAACAGGTATTTTCCCATCTACTTCCTCACAAACTGGTTTTTTCACAGATAATTCTAAAATACACCTGAGCACGGCATAACACTAAAATTTCACCAGAAAACCAAGTATATCCTATCTCCCCGGGACAATTTGAGGTCGAATTACATTGGCAGAGCCATTTTACACTTCAATTTTAGTAAAAACCCTTCTTCGTTCGCGCAAACGTGAACTCATAACCTGCTCCTAAATTGTCAAAGGAGATCTGCTAAACTGTATAAGAGGTCTTCTCAGAGAGTCCAGTACTATCCTATTCTATTGTAGAGCAATCCTATTACTCTGCGTTCCTCTCAAATTCCATTTTCTCAGCTAAATACGCTCAGCATTTCAAGAAACATTTAAACAGACATGGATACCCCCTCAGCATCAGTAGCCCTCAATGTTACTCCCCTGAATGCTCCTCAGAGAGAGCTGGACTGGAAAGATTTGGCAGACCTAGATTACCAAATCTCAGAGGACGCCCCATCCAGATGTACGTTTCACATTCATTTGCTAAATGAGCTCAGGGCTAAGCACAGAGATGGAACAGATATTTTAGGCATTTGGGAGTCCTCCCTCCCAATTTTCAAGATGCCCCAGGTCAACCAATTCCCTGACCTCATCCACTTGTCTGCTGTTTGCTATGACCCTATGCAGAGGGCTGTGTTCAACCCTGAAGGTGCAGTAGTATTTTACACCACCCCTGAAGCCATCAGGGAGATGCTCCAATTCAAAACTCAAAAGAAATTGGTTCCTTTATCCCTGCTGGACCTAATCAAACAAGGAAACAAGATACTCACAGAGGCAGAAATCCTAAAGCTGAATCAATTGTTTATCAAAAAATCTGACACAGTGCTGCACCCTCCCATCTTTGATGGCTATTTAAATCAACTGGGCCTGGACTTGGCATACATGATAAGCTCAGTGCTGGGGTATAAGTCACTAGAGTTCATTGAGGAAACTGTACTGGTGATGATGACAATGTTTTCCCCTGGTAAGGCCCCCATTTGTTATGACTATGCTACATATATCTCTGACAAGATACATGAGCAATTTCTACACTTGTCCAGAGAGAGGGTGTTCAGATACACCTCATATATTTATCATCTCATTTTGTACCATCAACATGAGAAGTTCTCTTTTGAAATCAAGAGAACTGATGCAGCAGGAAACCCAAGATCAGTGGTATACTGGAGCTCAGTCTTCCACATCCCTATATATTCACCATATACATATTCTGAGTTCATAGACTTATTCATCCATCCAGCTTTGTCTCTGCTCTTGACATCACCCCCTCCAAGACTCTCTGATGAGATGCAGAGGATTCTGCAACTCTCCAGCGCCTACAGCATAGGAGATTGGTACTTTTACCAGCATCACACTGTGATTAGAATATATGGGTCTGAGCTGCGTCCATGCAAGCTGCCCAGATTTGTGCCCATGAGGCTCTTTGCCTTGGAGTATTTCAGGCAATTTGGCAATGCCGACCATGTGCACTTTGCAGGAAAGGGTAAAAAGGCACAACTTAAAGTTAGAAACCAGCTTGGCCACTTCATCCTAAACAGAAGAGAAGGATGGAAAGAAGCAGATAGGATGTTGGAAGGCCTTGGCCTAAAACAAAGCTTCCTTTGGAAGCCCTATGACCCTAACAGCTTTATATCCTTGAGAAGGAAGAAATACAATCTCTCTAGCTATGAGCATGAGAGCAGGTTCCACATTCTAAGACATGCTAACCAACCAAAGTGGAGAAGAAACACACTAGAAGAACCTGTGTCTCAAGAAGAGCTAGTTGAAAGGGATAGAAGGCATTTGTTAAAAATGGCTGACTTGGAATGTCCTTCTCAAGTGCTTTCTCTGCCAGATCCTCAAACAAGAGCAGCTGCTTCATCCTCTGCAACACAACAAGAGGCAGTGCAAACTACAAATCAAGGGCAGAGCAAGGGCAAGGATAAAGTGATGGAAGAACCGCAGGGCCAACAGGGCCAACAGGAACAACAACAACAGGGCCAACAGGGCCAGCAACAAGCAGACCAACAGGGTCAGGAGCAGCAGAAAGGAGAAGCCCAAACAGATACCCAAGAAAAGACAACACCTATGGCACCTCCTAGACAGGATTCCAGAGTTGACTCCTCCATCCTCCAAACCCCTCTAAGGGAGGACGTTAGCAGAAAAAGAGAGAGGGAAACTCCCCTCACTGAAACATCAGAGAAGAGGCAAAGGCTAAATCCCTTCTCAGAGGAGGAGATGCCAAGTATGGAGGCTTCTGCCAGCTCCTTGCAACAGGAGCAAGACAGGGCAGCAATAGGAGAAGTGAGCTCCTCAAGGCAGCAGCAGGAAACAGGTGCAAGCATAAAGCAACAGTTCAGAGATGCCAAGAGGAGGAGTGAGCCCATAAAGATCCAGCTCTACAATCACCTGCTGAACATGGCCCCTCCAAATCAACAAAGGCTCATGTCTGCATTTGATGTGCAGGAGGGCAAAATGATAATGAGCCACTTCACTCCAACAGTGTAGCAACCACAAACGGCTGCAGACTACATCAGGACTAATCTGGAGGTCCTGTCTAAAGACATCCACCCAATGGATCAGATTGAGCTTCATAAGCAGACGGGTGAGATGGTCTATGCCACCTTGGCAGACAAGACCTTGATCAATTACAGGCTGCAAAATAGCCTAAACAACACTACAGCACAGCTTGAATTGGAGAAGGCATCCTCTCAAGCTAAAGATAACAGAATCAAGGCCCTAGAGGAAATAATAATAGAATTTGGGCATGACCCCAATGATGTTAAGGCTGTGCAACAAGTCCTTAAGCTGAGGGATGCAGACATGGCTGCAATAAAGAAGAAACTGAAGATCCCCCCAACTCTCCACCCACAGACAGATGAGGTTGCCCAGCAGAGGCAAGAAAAGGATGTAGCTTCCTTATTGATGACATTATACAAGGAGCTGATAGAAGCACAGGAAAAGCTGCAGGAAACAGAAGCTACATTGGAAGCAGCATTGCAGCAAAAGGAGGTAGGGCAATCTTCCAAGCCACCTCCAGAAACAATAAACCTTGAGGAAACCCCTCAAGACACTCTCCCTCCAAAGCAACAAGCACAGCAGGATGTTCCAGACACCTCAGCACCAACAACAGAGCAGGCTGAAAGCCTGGACATGCAGAAGCTAAGGAAAGAAATACAGGTGCTGGAGGCCCAGATGTCAGAACTCAACCAAGCCCAGGACAGCCTAGCAAAGATAAATGAGAAATATGACAAATCTAAGCAAAATGTGGCTGAGAGGGAAAGAGAGGTAAAGGCCCTGAAGAAGAGGATTGGAGAACTGGAAAAAGAGCTCACATTGGATAAAGTCACATCAGAGCTTAAGAGGGTCATCTGGGGTAATATTGGCCAGTCTATAACTGACCAATGGGAGTATATTGAGGCCATACATGAGCAGATGGCACTCATTACAAGAGCACGAAAAGAAATACAAAGGGCAAGGGCATCCCTAGGCAATATGCCTGAGATTGCCACCAAGATGATAGACGTGCTCAATTACAGGACAAGTTCCCAGCTGGTGAGAATGGGAATTGGAAATAGGACTGAAACCATCTCCCTAATCAAAAAAGTCCTGACTTTAAGAAACCTGATTCAAACCCTGGACAGAAGGACCCAGGACATGCAAGCAGATGTTAATAAATTTCAGAACAGGTTTATGGCTTTGCAGAACAGGGGGCTTCCTAGCCCATTGGAGCCTTCAGGAAAATTACTCTCCCATGAGAAATATGCTAAGAGAGTAAGCACTTTTGCAACAACTCAAATCACAGAGGCAGCTAGTGCATCTAAAGAAGCAGGCCCAGTAACAGGGCAGATCCTTTTTGATAGAGTAGATGATTTATTTTTTATTAAGAATGAAATTGTGCATTTATTTGATGAGCCCCCTCATTTCTATAAATATACAGAGGCTGATGAGACCATGGGGTCAATTTTGAAACATCAGTTACCTCCATTAGATACATGGCAAGACTTAATACGATTATTGTTAAACCAAAGTCAGTAATTACTATTTTTGCTTTTCGGATGGTTCTGAATCTCATACACAGCAGGACAAAGACACATCAGCAGGTATGGAGACAGAGGCTGAGCCAACTCAGCACAGGTACACGGCCGCAACAACAGCATCAGTAGGCACAGGTGGCAGGGCCGAGAAAGTCATATGAAGTTATAGCTGCACTGACACATCATCTTAGCAGTTATGATCAAGCGCTCAACCGACTCCATGAGCCCCAAAGGTCAAAATTACTCTGACAGGAGTTAAGAGCCTTTATAACTCATTAAAGATTGCAATAACTTCTCATCTACCAGCCCTGTACGAGTGTAAGAAGATATTTTTCCTCTCAGATGACCCATGCCTGAGATATTTTGTAAAAAAAAAAAAAAAAACTTCTATATATTCCCCCTCGCATTTGTTAGCAGGGGTTGGACTCCGGATATAAGAAATCTATTGATCTCTGTTCTGTTACTCTTCTATTGTAAATTCTCAGACAACTAATAGAAAGGACGATGGGATTTTCCAAAGCATTGTGTCTTTGATGTCTTGCTGGTGTATGGCTGAAAGTTGCTGGATTCCTGTGTATTTCATGACTCAATAAGTTTTCTTGTTACTCTCTGTTACATATGTGTTTGCTATACTTTCATGTGTTTTCATGTTTTTCATGCACTCATTATCTAAATAGCAAGGAAAAAGAATATTTCAGGACTTAATCATTGATTACCCTGAGCTCAATCCAAGCTATTTCATATGTTTTCCACAGTTAGAGTATTGAAAGAGTAATTCTTAAATGCTACCTTTCACACTATATCATCATAGTAGCCTATTATTTCAGGAATTCAAGTAATTGCTCCTAAGTAATAGACATATTTCCCAATACCCAGCTTAGTGAAGAATTCTTAAATGCTCTTTGCTAGTTGTTTCCCATTTCACTTTCACAATTTACAGTTTGTTTTATGAAATACATACAGGCCCTGCAATTCCAGCTGCACCTAAGCCAGGATCTCAAGGAAACAACAGCCACAGACCCCATTGCCCAATGGATTAGTTTTGCCTGCAGACACACTCTAAAAACTACCAGAAGCATCCTCCCAACCAAACATAAAAAACAATCAAACATTCACTTCATAACTAGCCTAAAATTCCATTAAAACAGTGACAAACCTTACAGAGAGAGCCCTCTCTGATTATAGCTGGGCTAGAAGCTGTAGTCCAAAGATTGGTTAGTGGTTACCCCGGCCGTATTCCCTTGGGAGTCATAGGAAACAACCTGGGTGTTAACAACATCAATGGAAAATAGGATGCCCAAGTACTCCCCCTTTCAAGCTGCTTATTTTCATCATATTTTCTTCATCAATAGTAGTTGTTCATAGGTATGTTACTCCCCCTACCATAGTTCTCTTTCATCTAGAAATATGGTCCAAGATGCATTTCTTCATGGATGAACCAACTCCCCCTGCCTACATAAACTCCTCTACCTCAAGAAAGATTACTTGTTTAGTGATAATAAAAAAAAGAGATCCTCAACAATAGTCCACTGGATGAGAAAGGGATCATATTCTTCGATGGAGTTTCCCTCGAGATATGATCTATCAAAGGATGATTGCCCACGTATGACTCATCAAGGATTTCATAGGGCCCATTTACATATAGCTTCTCCAAGAATGCTTAAGAATCACAAATTCCCCCTAACTATATGCATGGTCTCCTTTTTGGCAGAGTCTCACCATCAATTACTTGGAATATCAAGGATGAATTCATCAAATAAACAATATGTATTGTTGGCTAGAGTGATCAAGGGACTTCTGGATCCAATTTGCTTCCTTCTCCCTACTTGTGTAATTTTCTTCTCTGGCTTATTTGACATGGTTTGAGCTTGTTGAGGGACCCAATTCAAGTTACAGTCACGTGCCATATGTCCAATGTTATGGCAATTGAAGCACTCCATCTTGTTCATGAATAATAAATCATGACTTCTTCTTGCAAAATTGATTCTAGGAGATTGATGGGGACCATTATATTTGTCTTTGTGATATGCCCTACAATCTTTTGCCATGTGCCCAAAGTTTGTACAAGAATAGAAATAACCAAGAAATATACTTTGATACCTGGGAGATGAAGATTTCTTTGAGGTATTTCTGAAGTCTTTTTTCCTTGGGATTATTTGATGATATTCATTGCCTTTTGTATTCCTGACACCATTTGCAAGTCCTCTTGGAGTAGGATTTCTTCTAATTTTGTCTTGATTCTTCTCCTTGCCTTTGCTGGAGCTGGGAACATCAACAATTCTTCCAGGCTTCCTCACATCCTTGATGTTTGAAGCATTATCATTCTTGCTTGAGGATTCACCTACATAGCCAAGACCTAATTTATCAAGGGGAGACCTTTGATGACTTAGGATGTCATCTAGGGTTTGAGAACTTCTCAAGTTCTTATTCAGCAATTCAACTTCCTTTTTAAGAAAGACAATTTTTTCCTTCATTTTCTTGCATTCTTCATTCTTCTTTGATAGTATGATCTCCATTTCTTCCTTCATATTGGTTGCTTCACATGATTGGGCCTTAAGAAAAGTGATTTCTGATCTTAACTTGGTGATGTCATCATCCTTTTCTTCTAGTTTGCATGTCATGGCGTTTCTCTCCTTTTCTGCTTCATCAATTTCTCCTTCTATGAATGCCAAAGCTTCCATCACCTTCTCAGTTCCTTGTGCTTGTTTCCTTGCTTCTTCTAGTTGAGATCTAAGGGAGGAGACATCTTCCTTGTATTTACCTATATCCCCTTCAAGTTTGTTCAAGCTCTTGAGTCTTTGTTCAATGTGGCTTGACAATATTTCTTCCCTTTTCTTTACCTTATTTAATTGATTTTTCATGGATATGACTTCCTCGTGATGCTTTCTTTTGTTTTGATAAAATTCCTCCTTAACTTTGGTGAGATCCTCATCTATTTCTTGTACTTGAAGCTTGAAAATGCCAACTTCCTTCCTTGTCTTTTCCATTTGTGTTCTAAGGATCAACATTCAAGCTGCTAGGCTTTGAGTGAAGGAACTTGCTCTTATTCCAATTGTTGGAAATACTAAGAGGGGGGGTGAATCAATATTTACTTTCAATTGTTACTTTTACCAATCAAATCACTTATATTTAGAACACAAAATGAACAATAAGAATAAATGCTTTTATTAAATTATTCTTTACAATAAATCAAGTACAATATATGTAAGGCTCCAACCCCAGATGAAGACACTGATCTTCAATCTCCCATGCTCCAACCTGTATTTTCCAAGCACCTACTTGGACTTCCCAGGCTCCAACCTTGTCAATTTTGAGGCACCAACCTCAAGGGCTCCAACCCTATATTTAGTTCAGGCTCCGACCTGGTTTCTTGAGGACTCTGATCCTTTAGGGCTCCAACCCTATCCTCCAAGGCACCAACCTTGTATTTTTGAGGCTCCAACCTCTTTGGCTCCAACCCTTACTTTACTTCATCAAGATGTATTTGGTTATACTTCACAGCTCCCAATGTCTTCTTCAACAAGCCCTGTAAATCTTCATTTGTGCCTTCACTTAGTCTCCACGTCACATCATCAATGACAAGTTACCTTGATCTTCACATGAAGGTGTCTCAGATGTTCTTCATGGTACCTAAACAATTTCTCCAATGTCACATTATGATGGCTTCAATGCATCATGGTCTTCAATGATCTCCACAAATATTCAAAATTTTGTTTCACAAAGTTCTCCAACTCTGCCCTATTATGTTCTCAAGAGAAGACTTCAACAAGCTCTATTTTTCCAATCCCAATAAATCAAAACTTTGACCACGACAACTTCAACCACAGCAACTACAACATCTTCGACCACGAAAACTTTGACCACAACAATTACGGCAACTTCAACCACGATAGCTTCAACCATGACAACTACGGCAGCTTCAACTATAGAAACTGTGACAACTTTGACCACATAACTACAACAACTTCAACCACGGTAGATTCAACCACAACAACTACAGCAGTTGCGACCACGGCAATTATGGCAGCTTCGACCACGGCAACTACAGCAGTTGCAACCACGAAAACTACTACAATTGGGACCACGACAACTATGGCAGCTTTGACCACAAAAATTACGGCAACTTCAACCATGGCTTCCTTAAAAAGTTGCCCAATCTGTAAACTTCAATGTCCTCCTCTGCCTCTTATTTGCTCTTGTAATTCTTGTTTGAATTATGTGCTCAATCTCACAAAAGATCACTAAAATATCATGACTAGAAGGAAGAGACGGACTTATATTTATACTGGTTTTCATTAAGGTGAGGAGACATGTCACTTGAATTAGAGGCCAAGTTGCATGAGTCGGCTCATGTCGGCTTGCATTAAAATATATATTTCTCAACTTAAAAAGTAATTTTCTGAGCAACCACTGGGAGTTTCAGGGCAAGTAAGTGATCATTAGAAAGAGGAAAAAATCCTCTTTAAGATGGTTTAGGTCCCATTGAGAAAAGATGCCTCTAAAGTGGAAAACATATTTTTTCTTTGTGACTATCCTTAAATTTTATGCATAAAAATTTTGGGACAGCATGAGGAACATTTGGGACAGTATGGCTTCTCCATTGTTTGGCTTCTTCATCATCATAAGATCATCTAGGACATCCATGTCATCTTGATAGTATCTAGCAATGAGTGTATCATCCCGTGTCATCGTATAATGGTGCAGTGATATTTCATAGGTAGCATCAAATAGAAAGTTCCAAGGTAGTCTTCCAACCATAAAATGAGATCTTCCACGTCATCATCTAGCCTTCCAACCATGTTATCAAGACCTCAAGTGTGGTCATTCATCAAGTGTAGTCCTCCATATTTCATCAAGAGTTAAGGTCTAGATCATCAAATAAGGCACATGATTGGCACTTGGAACTTGGCACTTGACACTTCTTAGACTTCTTCATTAGTGGCTTGACATATCAATTGAAGGCATCCTTGTTAAACAAGAGTCATGACATCATCATCTGGAACCAGGCATCTCAAGAATGTTTTCCATCTTGGCAATGCCATATTTACATCAATGACAACCTTGATTAATAGAATGACTACCACAGTGGGTCTTGTGGAGGTCATTTATCTGGGCCCGTTACAGCGCAAAAAATCTTGCATGCAGGGTTTTTTTGGCCTTCGATTTTCAAAGACTGTATTGAGGCGGTCAAAAAATGTCATCCTTATCAAGTTTATACTCGAAAAATCTGCGCTCACCCAACTCTACTTTTTCCTATCATCACTAGTGGTCCATTTACTAAGTGGGGAATTGATTTTACTACTTGTAACATGTCTTCGGTAAAGAGACACAAGTACATTATCGTAGCAGTAGACTACTTTACAAAGTGGGTCAAAGTTATGCAACTTTTAATAATGATGGTGAGATAACATCTCTTTTCCTTTTTAATCAAGTCATTTAGCATTTCAGTACCCCTATCAAGATTATCACTGATCATGGCAATCACTTTCAGAATAAGTTGATGTCTGAGTTGGCTTCGAAACTGAGATTTCGACATGTTCGCTTAGGGGGTCCTGACCTAGGTTCAGTGTTAAGTTAGCCAAGAAAATCCCTACACTACTGGCCCTTTTGGAATCAATCTGCAAAGCGCAGACTAAAGTCTCACCCGAAACAGTATGGGGGGATGCTGGAACCAAGTTTCCGCACCCATAGATGGTTATGATGTCGTTTGTGTACCCCCTTATCTGCCTTTGCCCAGAGCGATAAGCCCTCAAGGCTTACCAACATAACTTCCTCTTACCAGCCTCTAGACCTTTACGAAGGTCTACAACTGTCTTTAGCGGACCCTAAATAGGCGAATCAACTACTTACGTGCCTCTGTAATCACTCCTAAGTCTGTTATTACCTGGACGGCTTAAGTGTCTGATGTCTTTAGTATGCATTAAGATATTCTCCGCGTAAACAAATATTATTACTTGCATTCATATAACAATGTAAAACATACAGATTCACGCATCAACACAACATTAAATCATAAACCCATTATTCATCATAACATAAACCTGTTCATTCATAACAGAATTAAATGGGTAAAACAAAGATATTTCCAGAACAGTCTCTTTATTGATACTTCATATTTGCTTACTGACTCAAAACTACCCGGTGCACTTAGTTGCAGGGGTCTGCGCACTCAGTTTTGGACTCTATTCTAGGCCTCTGCACACACAGTTGCAAAGCCTCTCTTCTACTCTAAGACTCTTCACTCTTAGATCCTATTGACCCATTACATTTGTCTTCAAAACTTCTATGAACTGCCTTAGACTCTCTAAGACTTCCCTTTCTATACAATCGCATGGTCCGTGAACCATAGTTAGGTCTACTAAAGCCGACACAACTTACATAAACAAACGGTAAAAACCTTTTTATGACACTTTACATCTACGTGTTTCGCGACCATAACTTGTGGAGACTTTACACTTTACATCACAAAAACTTGGGCTCTTGCCCCAAAATTAACCTTAGGGGACCCTGTCCCAACAAGCCCCCAACACAAATATCGTGACTCGCCCTCGAGTCACTCTATTGGCACGGAGATCTTACTGCGAAGACCTCCCAGCTCCACTTGTGCTACTGCAACTTCAGTTGTGCACTGCGTAGTTGCTTGCTTGACTTGTTCCACTAGCTACTTGGTTGTTGGTCCTGCACTATCTTCTTGCATCTTCTGTTAGGATCTCTGTAGACTGGCAAACATCTCCCCAATGGTGGCGAAGGTCACATAGGCCTCATCCAACCAAGGCCCCAATCTGGACTTGAGGACTGCCTCTTTCTGTTGTGTTTCTTCCACCTGTTCTTGCAGTTGCTTTGCCTCCTGCAACTTTGCCAATCTCTGCGCGACAACGATGGTGTGCGTTGTCACCTTTGCTTCGTCATATTGCTTCTATAGTTCCTGGGCCTCTATGTTCAACCTCTACGAGTTAGGATCTTCCTATAGACTTGTGATTAGCTCCATGGCCTGCTCGAAGAGCGCAGTGCATTCCGCCACCGTGACATCTATAGCAACGACTACATCCCTTACAGTAGCTTCACGTTGTTCTTTAACCTCTGGTGGAGTTGAAGGTTGTGCCTTCAACTCCATCTCTGTAATTTTCAGGTTCGGCTCAAACTAAACCTTGGCCATCTTAGTCTTTGCGTCATGCACACTTGCAGTCAACTTCTAAATCTTGGCTTTTACCAACACTTCTTCTAGGATATGCAGTTCTAGAATGGTTCTGCATGCTTCAGCTACTACCGTGGCGATGTGCTCATTCTTCTCCTACACCTTCTTCCAGGCTTCTAGCATGGCTGTCTTCTCAACAAATATATGTTCGTTGTCAATTTTCTACTCACTGATCATGCGCAACGCGTGCTGCTCTCAGGCCTTAAGTTCTTCGATCACACTTGCTTGTAGGGTGTGAAGGAATTCACTAGGGAGCATGACCAAGTTTAGTCCCATATTCCTCAAAGCATTGACTATAGCCTTATCAGCATCTGCCTCTGTGCTTAAGGCTCCATCATGCAGCACAACTACCCGAAGATCCAAAGAGCGAACCAACTTTGTCGTTGTCATTGTCCCCAATGCTAAACTGGTTGAGGTCGTGCTACTCTACCCTACTCCTGCCTGTAGTCCGGTTATTTGGATCTGCAGCTCGCACAAACCCATCTATATGGCACCGAGTTCCTGCTTTTGTTGCTGCTCAAACTGTTGTAGTAGTTCCACTATTGTATCCCTTACTTTGTCCCCAATGTCATCCAATTTTCCCTCTATCAAGGTGATCAGGTCTAGCGATGACTTAGTGGCCTTGGTCTTCTTCTGCAGTCCTTCTTTTTCATGTTCTTTGTTTCACTTCACCCCAAAGGGAGTGCTTTCCATATCTCCACCACCCTGTTCTGATTGCTCCTCTTCCTCTGTTTGTAGTGAAGGAGATTTCTGACTTCTGTTAGAGTCACACTCTTCCTCCTTTTCCTTCATAGCGCGCTTCACTTCTACACGTGCGTTCACCTCAGTCTCCTTCTTTCACTTTTCAGCCAACTATTGAACTTTCAACTGGGCCGCTTCCTTTTTTTACTTTTGCACGGACTTACTAGTGTTTTCGGGAAAACTAGTGTCTTTTTTATTTTCTAGTCCCACTAGGATTGGCAACTATCCTAGAAACAAACAATCAAAGCAACTTGCGATTTCCTCTATGTATGATAGATAAGAGAGAAGCAAAGGGACCAACCCGGATCTTCCGCTTGACTCCTTGCTTGATTTCTCTCCTCCTTGACAGAGCTTACAACTCTTCTCCTACTTGTCCCGCTTAGAGAATACCTGTAGAAACGAAGTAACACAACACCATCAAAGCACCTCGATCTATGATATCATAAGAATTGCAAAATCAGAAATACAATGAGCATACAATGGCATTTACAAATAACAACATTCACAAATACATGATGGTATGGAGGAAAACTCAAAGAACTTTATTAATAATAGAAGAAGGGATTACAACCCAGTTATCTGATCTAGCATCATCCTCCCAGCATCAAAGCCCTCTTCACCTCATGAGAAGCAAGATCACCCAACAATACAATGTTCCCTCTCAAAGACAAACTATCAGCACTTCCTTACAAATTACAAAATTCCAGCCTCTAGATCTCTCAGATGAGGGATCCATTTATAGATGTTTGAAAGGGTGTGAGTCATCTCTGGGTTTTTGATTAGTGTCATTCCACTTGTTGTTCTTGATTCCACTTGGAGATTTCTTGGATCTCTTACTCATCCCTGGGCGAATTCAGAGAGGTAAGTGTCATAGGAGAAGTTTCTAGAAGATTCCATGAGCATCCACTTAGCAAATTGTCTCAGAAATTTGTCCATTCTCGCTCATCACACCCCACAGAAGGCTTCTTCAGTATGCATTGCACCTGGCTAGTGTAGGAGTTATTATGCATCGCACCCTGACATTTGAGCAGTCAGTATGGTCCCGTTTTGGCCAGTTCTGAGTGGTTTTTCAGGTGGAACTTCTGGGGAATGATGTAATCAGTTGACCATGATCCTTTAAGGTATGCAACAACACTTTTAGGGGTTAAAGAGCCCTTGGTTTATCGACATATAATATTGGGGTTGCAGTGCCCAAATATGTCTATAACAGTTGCCCCCTAAAGCATGAAGTCCTAAATCTTTTGATGTCGGGTGAAATGCTTTATCATGAGGATCCGAGGTATTCGACTTGTGTTACATGAAAAATTGTCACCATGACTTTCTGTAATCAATATGAGTCTATCACCACTCATGCGTACCTCCTTTGCAAGTCTTAAACCTCAGCTCTGCATATCAAGCTTTGAAAATGAGAGAAAGTCCTTAAAAATCTCTAAAACTCTGGTTTCGCACTTTCTCTTAGCATTACCTGTGGTACCGCACCCATGGGTCATGTCCCCTGCGCACCTCACCACTATGTATCTGCATTTATGGGTGTGAACCCCTCTAAAAGTTAAAAAGGTGCAAGTTTATTCTTAAAAACTCACTTTGAGTCAATTCTGGAAGCTTCTAGAGGGAATATTGCGCTTGCAAGTTCGCTCCTTGAGGGTGCATGCATCCCATTCCTTAAGGAGCTAACCCCTTGATGTGAGGAGCTTATCCCCTTGAACGAGGACTCTATCCCTTCAATGGTGGACCTGTAACCTCCTTCCCTTGCACTATAAAATGAAGCTTTGGGTTGGTTACTTGGGAGGTTGAAAGCTGAATATTTTTGAGGGTAAATGTTGTTGGAACTTAGTCTTCCTAATTGAGCTTTTGAGAGGAGAGATTATATGCCTTTTGATCTCATTGGGATAATAGTGAGGCTTGTCAAAGTAGAGGAGATTCCTGCCTGGACCCTGGGAAGAGCTTGTACAGCATCAAGGCACCAAGGTTGTAAAGTTCTTCTTTGTTAAAGTTAATACAATCAAGTTTATTTTTCTCAATGAGCTGCGTTTAATGGTTTATTTCATAGACTCCTTGATCACTATGATGAACATGATTTATTATATTAGTTATGCAGTTGTTCTTTGATGTGTGCTTGTTTGTGTTTGCAGGTTATTAAAAGGATACTCTTTGAAGCTGTTGGAGCAAGGCTGCCACAAACTAGCGTTGGACTTGAGGTAGGGTCTAAAACACCTCTTAGTTTGTATTAATGAATCGAAATGTGTTTAGAGAAAAGTAGATTTGCTTGTCCTGCTTGTTGCTAGATATCAATTGATACTAGGGAGATCGGTCTTGTCTACAAGAACAATTTATCCGCTTAACAAATTGGCGACTCCGCTGGGGACGGGATTTGATTGTTTAATTTTCCTTTATCTTTGATTCGAGAAACTTGATTTTTTGTTTCTAGTTTTTACTTGATGTGTGTGGGATTGGGTAGTTTCTCAGTCCTGGATTGATTTTTTATTTTTTAGAAATTTTTACGACGACCGCACATTCTGTTTAAGTTACAGTGCGGACCTGTCCGCATTGTTACTTTACTGCACAGAGCGGTACCGCACCTGGTTTCATTGGGGGCCTGCGGACCCTGTCAAAATTTTTGAAAATCTTGAAATATTTTCATCCATTTTAGTTTAGATTATTTTTGTTACTTTTATCCTCTACCCAGATCTGCATATATCCTGTCAAAAAGCCTTGTTTATGAGTTTCTTTCAGCAAATTCTTCATCTCATCAATATTCATTAAGTTAATTGGGTGTTTTGAGTCTCTTTTTTGAGAAATTCTTAATTTGATTTCCTTTGGTCATTACTTGGAGGTTTGTCTCAGTCTTTTCACAATTTTACATCTTTTTGCTAAATTTTGTATGAGTTTTTAATTGCGTTTGAGTGTTTTTATTTTTTAATCTTTGGAACTCTCACCCAATTTTCTTGACCTGCACTTGATTGGTTCTTAGATTACATTAGAATCATCTTTTGTTTGAGAATTCTCTTGCATAGATCACATTTGCATAATTAGAATTCTCATTTTCAGAATATGGTGAATTGTGCATGGATTACAATTGCATAGTTTACATTCTGAAAAATCAATCGTAGATTTAGATCAGTTTCTTTTGATTTGAGTTTACATATTTTTATGTTTGTTTTTAACACACAAAAATAAAAACAAAAACTGTTTTGGAATTGATTTGCATTAGTTTTTCTTGATGAAATTAGTGCATTAGAGAATTTGTTATATTTTCTCTTAGTGATCAATTTTTTGCATTGTTGGAAGTGAATGGAAACTCTCTCCTTAATTTAGTTAGGATTCATCGAATTGAAAAGATTACATTATCATATTCGATTGCATTCAGTTGAGTCGGGTCATAACACCATTGGTTTCATATCCATTTACCCATTTGAGTAATAACAGCTTTAATAACACAACGCTTAATTAAAATTCATCTAGTATTTTTTACATTTCTAGGGCTCTAAAGCACCAATATAGATCAGGCTAGTGTCTTGGAGTAGGAGAGTAATTAACTCTCCAAGACAGTAAAACCAAACAAGTAGCTTATCTTGTGGTAGGATAAATCCAACTGTTGCATTTATACTCTGGGAAAGCTCCTCTTAAAAAGGAGAAGCACGAGCTCGTGTCTGAACCAGTGAGGGGATCAATCCTCCCTCGTTGGGAATGACGCCAGACACGCACGTATTACAAACGGTAAACCTCAGATTAACCGTTGTCAAGGAGCCTGGGGATCACTTATCGGTAAACCTTGGATTAACCATTGTCAAGGATCCGGTAAGGGGATTGAGCTTGTTACTCTACCCTTGCGTGCTGTCGGAGTGTAGACTGTTCCCCCAGGTGTATTTGTTGATGTTGGTAACCTTAGTGACCATTATCTTTAGGGTTCTACCCAAGGTGACGGTGGAGGGAAGATCCCACTGTACCTGGAGCAGACGTCGGCTAGACTCACTTGGATTTTCTGGGGGGTTCACTTCACTCGAGACGGTTAAAGTGGAGGAACTTGGTCCAGTCTATTCATTAAGCAGGTTGCCGGGGTAACTGTTCCACCGCTTTTTCTGTACTGAATCCTATGAGGTTGGATTTCATCACAAACTAGTGTTTTTGGTCCGGAAGCTACTGTTTGTGCTTGGTTTGACACCCTAGATTCTTTAGGCGTATGTTTCAAAATTGATTGGTTCTTTAGCGACTTTAGGTGTTTTCTTTAGATTTTCTTTGTTTTCGTGTGAAGTAATTAATTAATTAATCGTCGCTGAATTACCGAGACAATCCCGTAGACTTCGGGGGCAGCCTCCCGAGTATACACCAAGTCAGCTTGAAGGGCTAAAAGCTCTTGTCACATCTAGTGAAAGTAGAGTTGGGTCACCAGAGGCCGGAGAATCATCTTTGGTTATTCATCCTGATTATCACGTTCCAGCAACAGAGTATATTTCTGAACTGCTTTCAGTTTCCGAGCTTACTGGTAGTTTTTCTTCTACTGGTGAACTCGTTGAGGAACTTGAAATTTTTAAACCTGAAACTAAACCTGCTGCTACTCCATCCTCAGGATTTTCTTCTCTAGTTTCTACTGCTCCTGGTTCACCCAGGGTAGGAAGTGTCATTACCCAAAATCTTCCGACAGGACTTATTTCTATTGAAGAACTTGTTATTCCGGACGAGGATATAACTCCCCTTGAAAATCAACCGACTATAGAACTTAGGGAGCATGAATCTATTTTTTACAGTCATTTTTGAAGTGACACTTGGTATCTTTGACGAACTCTTTAGAAAATCCGGGTCTTACTGCTTCACCACCTCATATTCCTTTTCATCCAACGCCCAGAGGTTATTATCCTCCTTCAAATATGTCAAACCGGTCATCCATGTTTTCTCAAAATACGGAAACATTTTTATATGGCCGTCCTTCTGGTCTCTCTGGGTATCAGCCAGTTTCTGGTACTTTTTCAGGAGTTTCTCCTCAACCCATCGAACATCTGGTATCAACTAGTCATAACGGAACTCCATCGTTGAGTGTAGAAGAAATTCTTATGATGTCTGGTGCTATTTCAAATCCGCGACCTCAAGGTAGTCAGAATCCTCCTAGGGGGAAACCTCAAGGCAGTCAAATACTACTTGGGGGCAACCTCAAGGTAGTCAAATTCTGCCTAGGGGGCAACCTCAAGGTCAGTACATACCTCAAGGTCAACCCCAGACTCAATATATGCCTCAAGGTCAACCTCAGACTCAGTATGTGCCTCAAGGTCAACCCCAGTATCAATATATACCTCAAGGTCAACCCCAGTATCAGTACCCACCTCAAGGTTATCAACCTCAAGGTCAGTACCAATCTCAAGGTTTCCAACCACCTTCTGGTAAATCTTTTGTTCAAGGAACTGGAAATTACCAGTCCTACACTCAACCTAGTTATGGTCCTCAATATGCTGAACCTATTATGGGCCCTTACCCCAGAATGAATATGGTGTGGGATCCATCTCAAACTCAACAGATTTTGCAACCCAATGTGCAGTTGTCATCTCAACTTGGACAACCCATGGTTTCTGCTTCAACCCAGCAACCCGTCCAGTCTACTATCCAAACTTCTGCACCTGGTGTAGTTCATCAGCCTGGTCCTAGTTCACCTCGAACACCGCCTCAATCGACTGCTGCAACTACTGCAGCTTCTGTTCAATCTACCCCACCTACTTCTAGAGTATCGACAACTCCAGTTTCTACTGTTCCTATATCAACTCCTCAAACCTCTGTACCCCAGTCTGGACCTACAACCCAGACTTCGGTTCAAATGCTTGTAGGAAAACCTGGTCCAAGTACGGTTGTCACAAGTCAACCTCAATTTACTTATCAACCATACCAGGGACAGTATCAATACGGTCCTGCTATGCAAACCCCACTTTATCAGTGTCAACCATACCCTGGGTATACCTATCAACAACCTCAATCTCAACAACCCCAGTTTGGTCCAATTAATCCTGGTTTTCCGAGAGGATATAATATTCCAAATGCAAATCCAGTTCCAGGTTATCCTGGGTATCCTCCTTGTTACAGGGAATAGTGTCCACTCGGATGCTGCTATTCCCACTAAGACTAGTAGCTATCTTAGAAACAAACAAGTAATCCTTTATGAAAATAGATAAGAGTGGAACAAAGGAGACCAACTTTAGTCTCGCGCTTGATTTCCTTGTTTGATTCCTCTCCTTCCTGATAGATCTTTTCTTCTTCTTCTTCATCTTCCCAGCTTCAAAGAGCACCTGTGGAACCACAACAACATACTACTATCGAAGAACAAAGATCTATATTCATAAATAACACAGGATCAGATATGTGTTAACCATACAAATGCATATATAAGCAAACATACAAGAATATGGAGGAAAAATTGAATAGACTTATTAAGATGAAAAGTAGCAAGAGGATTACAACCATATGTTCTGACCCAGCATCATCCTCCAGCTAGAAAGCCCTTCTTCACCTCAAGTAAAGCTTAGATCACCCAACACTATGAAATTACACCAGAAAACCAATAGCACTTCTCTACAAGATACAAGATTCCAGCCTCTAGATCTCTATGATGAGGGATCCATATATAGATTATTGTAGGGAGGTGAGTCATCTTTTGGGGTCTTGATTAGTGTCCTCTCTCTGATAGTTCCTATTTCCACTTGGAGAATGATGATCTCTTACTCATCCATGGTCGAAAACAGAGAGGCAAGTGTCAGAGGGGAAGCTTCTGGAAGATTCTATGATCTTCCACCTCGCAATTTGTCCTTTCCATTTGTCCATTCCTGACCATCGCACCCTACAGAGGATCCATTCAGTATGCAACGCACCCTCTGCACTTGGTTTTCAGTATGGTCCAGTTTTGACCATTTATGAGCAATTTTTAGTGGAGAACTTCTGGGAGATGATGTAATTAGCTGACCTTGCTCCTTTAGGTAGTGAAGCAACACTTTTAGGGACTTAGGAGCCCTCAGTTTATGGACATTTATGATTGGGGTTGAAGTGCCCAAAAAATGTCTATAACAGTTTCCCCCTAAAGCATGAGGTCGTTAATCTTTTTGATGTCCGGTGAAATGCTTTACCATGAGGATCCGAAGTTTTTTCGCGCTGGGAGGCGACCTGTAATAAGATACAATACAATACATTATTTTGACAACATTCTTTCATGATCTAGCTGAGGCAAGCATTCCCATGCTCAGCTTTATAAATTCATTTTTATGTACATAGGACAGACAATCGTCTGTGTGGCAAACTGATGATTCAAACTCATCATCCTTTGATTTGGATGATCATTTGTTCGACAATGATGTACATTTGATGTCTTTATATTCCTGAATATATCGCAGCCCGGATGGATGAAACTAGATCTGGGGTCTTCAAAACTCGTTCAATCTTTACTCGGAGTACAAGTCGATCCGTGTGAAAAATGTTCTGGAGTTGAACATGGAAAGACATTGCCTGAGTACCAGCCAATGATGTAAGCTGTTAACAGGCGCGAGAGGAATCATCAATAATGACAATGACCCTCAAGGTACTACAGTACAATTCACGTGGTGTGAAAAAGGACTTGGCATCGAACACCACGCGAAATAGCTCGGTCGAAGGCCATTAATGTAAACCTGTCGCCGAAAGTGAGAAACTTGCCATTGAGGCATGCAAGCTTCAAAGTACTGAAAGGGGTGTTCCTAAGTCAACTTCTTGGATAATGAGTTGATGTCGATAAGAAGTGACCCATCACAGGAGAGCCTTAATGAATCCAACATCAACGACACTGAATGAAGCAAATGATTTTGGAGGTGAAAACAATCTAACGATACAGGGTTCAAGGTGGCGGTCATGAAAGAATGGAGCATGAATGTATTGCAGTGGGTGAGACACAGGTGAATTGTTTGAATGACTTCTCTTGAACATATCAGTGACACTGACGATGGATTGGTATCATTAACCCCAAAGATGGATGGTGTGATGGACCAATGGTGATGACCAGTGAACGGAACAACCCAACCCAGCTTGGATGCGGAAGGAAA
>APFE031011914.1:90028-115013 GCA_000404065.3 Pinus taeda | reverse complement strand
CAGTCAAAATGAAAATGCACATGCATGTATTTGTTTTCAGCCTTCTTAATGTATGAATGATGATAAGAAAGCTAAGTGCAAATCTGAATTATTTTCAAAGCGACAATACTCAACAAATTTCTTTTCAAAATGAAGTGAAGGTAAGAGAGACACCTTGCAATTTCGAAATGAAAATTGCTTTTCGACACTTTAAAAAATACTAATTCAAATCATATGCAATATTAATTGTATAATTGACTATAAAAAACAATGGGATTGTCTTCTAAAACTGAAAACGACAGCTACGACACTTTCAAATCAAGAAACGACAGTTCGACTATGTTACTTTTTTGCAAAAGAGAACTGAAAATGGCTCACAATACATAAAAACACTCACAGTTCTTTGCACTATGGAGGCAGAATAATGTAAGAGAAGGGGGTTTTCATAGAAATACACTGACCATAGACAACAAAACTCCTATATAGGACTGAAAATGGTGAGGAAAAAAACAAAGTCTGAAGGTAAAGTTAACCTTCCCTCACCATCACACCTGTCACACAGTGAATTCAGTATGCAGCGCACCTACTACACTCAGGAAGTGCGATGCATATAGACTGCCTTGAAGGCAGGGTACAATGGTACCAGTGCGAGACTTTAAACGAGTTTTTACTCACAATTTGCAATTCAGTTTAGGGATTTAGCCCGAGTAAGTGATGTTTAGTATATGTAAATCACAAGGGTTGATCTAAGGAGGTTACTAGAGCCACCACTTAGGGCAATTAGACTGTTTGCAGATCGATTGTTTAGTTCATAAACAAAACCCGGAGATAGACTGAAGCAGCATTGATCTACTTTACATTTGTATAACAAATGCAGTTCGAAGGCTAGCTGGCTTGGCTTCAGGCTCCGTCTGTAAGTTTATAAAAGAAACAAATATAGGCTAACAAACAATCTAGTACCTCCCTAGCGGAGTCACCATTTTGTTACCGGGAATAGTGTCTACTTGGATGCTGCTATTCCCACTAAGACTAGTAGCTATCTTAGAAAAAAACAAGTAAAGTCTACTTTCGTTTTTCTTTATGAAATAGATAAGAGTGGAACAAAGGAGACCAACCTTAGTCTTGCGCTTGATTTCCTTGTTTGATTCCTCTCCTTCATGATAGAGCTTTGCCACTTCTTCTTCGTCTGCCCAGCTTCAAAGAGCACCTGTGGAACCGCAACAACATACTATTATCGAAGAATAAAGATCTATATTCATAAATAACACAGGATCAGATATATGTTAACCATACAAATGCATATATTAGAAAACATACAAGAATACGGAGGAAAACTTGAATAACTTTATTAAGATGAAAAGTAGCAAGAGGATTACAACCATATGTTCTGACCCAGCATCATCCTCCAGCTAGAAAGCCCTTCTTCACCTCAAGTAAAGCTTAGATCACCCAACACTATGAAATTACACCAAAAAGCTAACAGCACTTCTCTACAAGATACAATATTCCAGCCTCTGGATCTATGTGATGAGGGATCCATATATAGATGATTGTAGGGAGGTGAGTCATCTTCTGGGGCCTTGATTAGTGTCCTCTCTCTGATATTTCCTGCTTCCACTTGGAGAATGATGATCTCTTACTCATCCCTGGTCAAAAATAGGGAGGCAAGTGTCAGAGGGGAAGCTTCTGGAAGATTCCATGATCTTCCACCTCGCAATTTGCCCCTGCCATTTGTCCATTCCCAACCATCGCACCCTATAGAGGAGCCATTCAGTATGCATCGCACCCTGTTCACTGGGAAGGTGATATGCATCACACGCTCTGCACTGGGTTTTCAGTATGGTCCAATTTTGACCATTTATGAGCAGTTTTTAGTGGAGAATTTCTGGGAAATGATGTAATCCGCTGACCTTGTTCCTTTAGGCAGTGAAGAAACACTTTTAGGGACTTAGAAGCCTTCAGTTTATGGACATTTATGATTCGGGTTGAAGTGCCTAGAAATGTCTATGACACTTCTCCTGGAGCTGGTCTTGTGTCCCAAGGTTTTCAAGACCCTAACCGTCAGTTATCGTTCATCGCAACTTTGGATTTACCTGACTTGTCGCACCCTATGAACGATCCAATTTATTATCTTTCGTACTGGCCGCCAATGCCTAATAAGTTTCCCAGTGATATTCCTAAGTTTGAGGGAAACTTGGAGAGGATCCGTCGAACCATGTGATGACCTATCACCTCTGGTGTGCATCAAATTCTATTATAGATGATTCAATTTGCTTAAGGCTTTTTCAACGCACTCTAATTGGTCTCATGGCTAAGTGGTACATTGAGTTGCCACAAAGCTCTTTTTATAATTTTAGTCAGTTAGCTACTTCATCCTTAACTCATTTTCAGTTGCCTGTCAAATATGACAATGGCACGGAATTATTAACTTCATTGAAATAGTCAATGTCTACATATATTTTAGACCATATTCATGAATGGCAATGTCGACGACGTTTAGTGAAAGTTTATATCCCGGATCAAATTTTGGTAGAATGGTTTGTTAAATCCTTATTACCAAAAATCACTGAGGATGTAGCTAAGGCAAGAGTCATTACTGAGGGGCAAGTAATTGCTCAAGCTAAGTACCTTGACTTAGTTTATACGCAGTCGGGTACTTTACACGAAAAAATCCTCGATCCTCCCAAGCAAAATCAAATAACAACAACTCCTTCAGGGTCTCATGCTGCTGATGGTATGATTGGTACAATTAATACCAAAAGTAAGAAGAAATCTGCAAAGAATTCTTCTCCTATTATAACTTTACCAGATTCCCCGACAGGAGAAGCTTTCGCTGAAGTTCCTGCTAATATTCATGTTGTAGAATCTTCTATGGCGAAATCCAAATCCGGCAGTAAAAAGAAAGGGAAGAAGAAAAATAAACTAAACGCAAAATAGAAACCAGAAAAAACTGAATCTACTGACGAGAAATGTAAACCTCGTTATCCTTGTCTCATCTATGACGAGGAGCACTTTACAAGAGATTGTCCACATCAAGCTGAGGTTTCAAAAATCGTCAAAGGTTCTCAAACGCCTGCTGTCTTGAAGGATCCTTTTCCCACTCAAGATAGTAAGATGATAAGTTCTTCCTCAAATGCCTCAATAGAACCAATTATGATGATGTCCCATGTCAGGATTGTGACGTGATCGCAAGATTATGGAAGTAAGAATCCTGTTGGTGGTAAGGAACCAGAATCTTCTAGTTTAAACCCATCAACTTCAACTCCTCCTGGTTCCGATCCGCTATAGATCGAGAAACCTAATCCAGACTTAGTAATCAAACCACCTGCTAAAGGTATACCTCAGAAGTCAGTTTTCAATCCACATGCGAGAGCTGCTCAGAACTATAACATTGTTGAAGATTTAGCTATATCTCCTTTAGCAATGTCGGCTTTACAAGTGTTGTAATCATGTCCAGCACAACGTAAATTGCTTTTGTCTGCTATAGGAGCCGTTGATGTTCAGGATTCCAACCTTATAATCTTCGATTTAGAAAATAGTACACCTTGCTTACCTCATCAAATGGCTTTCCAGATCCTAGTGTTAGTCAAATACAGGGCTTGCTTTCGGACTGTGATTGATGAGGGAGCTTCAACGTGTATTATGTCGATTTCGTGTTGGAAATCTCTTGGTTCTCCGACACTTAACCAATCCCTGATGATTTTCAATGCTTTTGACGGCCGAGGGTTTCATCCTTATGGCATTCTGCAGGATTTACCTATAGGGGTAGAAGGAAAAACTGTTAATCTAGATGTGGAGGTGGTTGATGCCCCTCTAGATTACAACCTTCTCTTGGGTCGCAGTTGGTCTTATGCGATGACTGTTGTTGTTTCATCGGTCTTTTGACTCATAAAGTTCCCTTATAATGGTAAGATCGTTACAATAGATCAGTTGACTTACTTTTCATCAGACCCAGCCTCTTCTGAGAGTATTCAACATGTCAGTAAAACAACTATCCCTTACAAGGATGTTGGAGTGGGATTAGTCAAAGATTCTAGTTTACTAGGAACTTTCTCCTTTCCACCTCCAAACGTATTGCCTCCTCTTGCAACTATTCATATGATTTCATCAAACACTATTCTTCTTGATGATCCTTGGATCGTTCCTTTCGATTCCGAGGTGGACTCATTTGGTGATGCCATGCCCTTGACTCAATTTGAAGTTGCATATCAGGCGGTACAGTCGTTTTCCGACTCTAGTTCAACCGAAATTGATCCAATGAATGTGGTCCATGAGGAGTCACTTTCAATCTCAATCTCAGATTCAAAAACCTTTTCTGAAACTATTCATACTGATGAGCAGATTCGTGATATTTTATCTGTTGATAATTTACCATGGGAAGATCTTCATCATCGATCTTCGTTTTTACCTAAGTTTGATCATTTTGAAAATTATTTCTCATCTATTTTTACCACTGATTATGTCAAGGAACCACATAATCCACTGATACATCTTGATTCTGAGTTTAATTTGGGAAACATTTCTCGAACTATTCCTATTGACATTTCAGTGAAACTCGGAGTTATTGAAAACATTCATATAGGTGCTTCTTGTGCGGACGAGGAAATCCAAACTTATAAAGCCCTATTTCAAGAATTCTACGATGTGTTTGCCTGGTCATACGAAGAAATGCCAAGAACCGATCCTTCAATTGTTGTCCATGAAATCAAAACTTACCCGGATGCTAAACCTGTTTGGTAACTTTTGCGTCTGATACACCCAAGAAAAGCCACTACTATTAAAGCTGAAGTTGAGAAATTACTTAAAGCAGGTTTTATATATCCGATCCCTTTAACGGATTGGGTATTGAATATTGTTCCTGTTAATAAAAAGCAAGGAACGATACAAATATGTATTGATTATAGGGATATTAATTGAGCCTGTCCAAAGGACAATTATCCAACTCCCTATATCGATCAAATAATTGATGATTGTGCTGGCAGTGAAATGTTCTCCTTTATGGATGGATTTTCCGGTTACAATCAAATTAACATACTCCCTGCAAATCAACCAAAAACGGCTTTCATTTGTCCATGGGGGACCTTTTCTTATTGCAAATTACCTTTTGGGTTGAAGAACGCCAGAGCAAATTTTCAAAGGGTTATGTCTTATGCATTTCACGACATCAAGCACATTGTGCAGCCTTATCTCGATGATTTACCTGCTCATTCCTTACGTAGAGCCGATCATCTCACTCATTTACGAGCCATCTTTATGAGATGTAGGCATTATCGAATAAGGTTGAATCCACACAAATGTGTTTTCTGTATAGAAACGGGTCGCTTACTGGGATTTGTTGTTTCAAAAGCCGGCATTCATGTTGATCCCTCGAAGGTTGAAGCTATTGTTAAATTACCTCTGCCTTCGACTCTTCGCCAACTCCAAAGTTTGCAAGGGAAAGCAAACTTTTTACGTCGATTCATTCCTAACTACGCCGAGATAACGAAAGGTTTTACCCGGTTGTTGAAACAGAACACTCCATTCTTTTGGGATGAGATAGCTTAGAAATATTTTGATGCACTTAAACACGCATTGACCCATGCATCGTTATTGCATCCTCCCAACTACAACCAGGATTACTTTTTGTACCTTGCCGCTTCTCATTCCACCATTGGAATGGTTTTAGTTCAGGAAGATGAATTCAATGCTGAACATGTGATTTACTATCTTAGTCGAACTTTGAATCCAATTGATCTTAAGTATTTGCATGTGGAGAAATTGGCTCTGGTAGCTATTCAAGTTGTCCGGCGATTTCGTCACTACATTCTACTACGCAAAACCACAGTACTTTCTGACTGTAACCCTATGACATATATTTTGACTAAACAATTTCTAGGGGGCAAGTATTCCAAATGGATTGTTATCCTGCAAGAATTTGACTTGGAATTTGAAAAGTCCAAGTCAAAGAAGTCTTTGGTTTTTGAAGAGTTAATGTGTGACTTCCCGCGTACTGATACCGAAACTATGGCAGAAGAATCCCTTGTGGATGAATATTTGTTTCTTATTAGTATTCTTGATCCTTGGTATGGGGATATAATTGTCTATCTCCAAACCTAATCTTTTCGGCCTCGAATTTCACAATTTCAGCGAAAGAAAATCCGTTTCCAATCCCAACAATACCAAATTATTGGAGATACACTCTATCGTCATGGGGTGGATTCTGTTTTCCGTCGTTGTTTAACTCATGAGGAAGCTGAAAAGGTTCTGAATGACTGCCACTCTGGAGCGTGTGGCGGTCATATGTCTGGGTATGCCACAACCCAAAATATATTGCGTGCTGGTTATTTCTGGCCATCCTTATTTAAAGATTGTATTAATGCAGTCCAGAAATGCCACAATTGCCAAATTTTTGGTCGAAAGATGTGTGCTCCGCCTGCTCCTCTCCACCCTATAATTGTCGTTGGTCCTTTCACAAAATGGGGTATCGATTTTATTACATGTAACCCTCACTCGGCCGGGGCACATGCGTATATTATCCTTGCGGTAGATTATTTTACCAAGTGGGCCGAGGCGATGCCTACATTTTCGGTAGACGGCAAAACTATTGCTATTTTCGTTTTCAATCATATAATTGCTAGGTTCGGTGTTCCTTAAGTGATTATCACTGATCATGGGAGCCATTTGTGAAACATAATGATGACAGAGCTAGCAGATCAACTTGGCCTGTGTCACGATAGCTCTACTCCATATTACCCACAGGCTAATGGTCTGGTTGAGGCAATTAACAAAGTTCTAGTCACCATGATCCGACGAATCATTGGTATTCATCGGTCGAATTATCATAACATGTTATTTTCATCACTTTGGGTGTACCGAACCTCAGTCAAAACATCAATAGGGTTCACTCCTTTTCAACTCGTTTACGGGTTGGAAGCCATGTTACCCATTGAATGCGAAATTCTTTCGTTGCAAATAGCCATAGAATTACTTTCGGCCACTTTCGAGGAGGAAAAACGTTTGTTGTACTTAGCTCAATTAGATGAGAATCGACGTGATGTTGCTTTAGCAATCGAGACTCACACAAAAAGGATTAAAGCTCAGTATGATCGAAATGTTACACCTCGTAATTTTTAGGAAGGGGACCTAGTTTAATTATACGATCAAGCTAACGATAAGCTAGGGGCTGGAAAATTCATACCCATGTGGCATGGTCCTTTTGTTTTTAAGCGAAAGTTGGCTAAAGGGGCCTATGAATTAGTAGATTTTGATGGTGTCTCTTTAGGTAAACCCAAAAATGGGCTTTACCTGAAAAGATATTATGCTTAAAGTTTGGTGTGGAGATTCTAGTTAGAATAGATTTCTTTCTAGTTGGTGTGTTTTAGATTAGAAAGTGTGCCTAGTTTAGAGAGTGTTTTGTCGTTATTCCTGCTTATCTTGGTTTTACTCTTGATATTGCAAATGTCGGCGTATTCTCAAAAATATATCGGTTTTGCTGATGGTGCCTATTGTAGTACACGGAATATTTCTTCCGCAGCTTGGGTTATCTATTCACCCTCTGACAAGTTAGTATCTATACATGGGGTAAGCCTTGGTCAAACAATGAATAACATTAAAGAGTATAGTGCAGTGATTGAGTTATTATCTAAATCCATCTTATTTGGGATTCGGAGTTTGATTGTAAGGTTAGATTCTGAACTCGTCGTATTATAGCTTAACAGAGTTTATGGCATTAAAAATCTAGTTTTATTAAGATTATTTTTGAGAGTTCGTCTCTTGGAATGTGAATTTGACTACATTGAATATCAACATATTCCAAGATATTTAAACACATTAGCAGATGCAGTTGCTTCTCAAATGTTAAATAGACATTTGCAATGATCAAGATAGTAAATTTAAAAACATTCCATAAACATGTTATACAAGATAACCAGTAATAGCATAGAAGTGTGTCAAAATATACATCGTCTCCGATCATAGGTTGAAAAACACCTTATGATCAGCAAAAATGATAGCACAAAAAGATATAAATTTCATATGAAGTCTACAAAGACGATCATCCTATCTCTGATGATGATCACGATAAGAAACCACTGCTCAGGCTACCCTACAAAGGAACCTCCTAAAAAGTCCTAGGACCCCAATCACATAGCGCTGAAGCCTAAGAGGAATATCATCTATGCTAGTCTCTATAATATCCATTGTTAAGTGCTCTAGATGACTCTCCAATTCGGCCAAGGTCTCTGCTGATTGGTCCTGTGGGGCCGGTGCCGCAGTAGCTGGGTGTCTTCTCTCATAGGGCAGGAGAGCGGCTGGTGGCCGTGGACCCACGTCTGCATTTAAAACTTTTTACTATTAGTTTTTGGATGATTTAAAAACAAAAAATATATATAAGTTAGAAAATGTTGAAAACAATTTTACCTGTATCATCCCATTGCTCTCCTGGTGGAAGAGCCATGTCTGGATCACCACGATAATCCATCCCACCATATGGAAAGTCCTGTATCATGAAATGTTGGTTTCCCAACCAGCGAAAATACTCAGGTGAGAATCGAACAACCTCGGTGCCCTCCTCAGGATGGCGGGCCATGACTGTAACCCAGCGCATAATCCTGGGATCTCGGGGAAGTCCAGCCTCAACGGTAAGTTGTTGTGGAACCAGCATAGGTACCCTCTCTAGGGCAAAGTTCACAACTAAGTAACCATATCCAAAGTTCTTTAGTTGTCCATTCTTTGCCCTAGTCAGTTGGCCTTTCACATTGGCCAACACAACATCGCACCAGTTGAAGATGGTGCCTCAGAAGCAGTCTACTGCCATGCGCATCTAAGAACCGGTAGCTAAATGCAATGTCGTCCTTCCACACAGTCTGGTGATAGTAAATGCGATCACTTTAAGTTCAGGATGGGTGATGGTCTTAACATCTATCCGTTTGTCTGCAGTTTGGACATAGCAAAACTCTAGTTGGAGACTAGTGACAGACTGGCCACCTGGCCTAGATCCGAATAGAGATAATCCTTCACCTCCCTTTGGAAAACCAGTCAGAAAATAAATGTCCTCTGGCTCGATTTTGAGCCGGTTTCCTCCAATGATGAAACACTGGTCCTACGTGCTTCACCTGTCTACCAGCCATTGTAGAAAGTCTACCTGTGCCCTCATGCTAGGTATGGCCCAAAATTTCAGTAGTTCACATGCTCTTAAAGCCTGTATTGAAGGTGGATGGAGTAATGCGGCTTGATCCACATCTTCATGTTCTCTTTCCCACCAAATAAGCATCTTGTCTATCTGCATTGCAAAATAGGTGGTTTAGAATTTTGTGATTTCAAATCATTTGGGCAAAAATGAGAAATTATAGGGTTTCAAAATGCGTTTCGCGGGGTCCGCACCCGCTGTGTCAGGGACAGTGTGTAGGTTCGCACTCGTCCTTAAAGGCAGGTGTGGGACCTTGACTTTTTTGTTTGTACGAAAAAGTTGGGGTTCGCAGGGTATACATGCTATGCCTGCGCAACCACCGCGAGTGATTTTTAACCATAATTTTCCTCCAAAAATGAATTTTAAAGCCCTAAAAATGAAAATGAAACGGATGAAATGCAAGTCAGGGACGATGTGGATTACCTGGAGAGGACGGTTCTCGATTCCAGCGGTCGGATTTTCTGCAATCTTCACATGAAGTTTTCTTACCAAAAGCTCTTACTTTTTACTCCAAAGCCAAACGGTGAAAATGAACTTGTAAAAGCCATTTTTATAAGATTTTTTGAATAAATGAATTCTTAATTTATTTATTTTTCACTTTAAAAAGGTCACTTTTGGTACATTTTTATTAATTTTTAAACAGATATGAGTAATGTTTGCAGTTTTTGTGCAGAATTTTGGGTGTTCAAGGAGAATTGGTCATTTTCAACAAAAAACATAAGAGTCCTCTTTAAGCTCTTTTCTGACTCGTAAAATATGAAAATATTATCGAGTTTTTCTGTTTAGACTCGTTAAAACAGAATTAAAAGGACTGTCCACTTACAACTCTTTTTTGACCATATAAACATGAAAATATTGTCGGAATTTTGTTGTTTCAAGTTCGATATTGGTAATAAAACGACGTGTTTTCGATCGCTTTTTTACTTTTTCAGATTGAAGGCACTAATTATGAAAAGTACTCCTTGATCGTAATGGTCAAGCGGTTCTCTCAAGTATGATTTTATACTTTTTCGGGCTTGGGAGAGACAAATTTATGAAAAAGGACAACCATAGAGTTTTCTTAAGTTTTTCTTCTGACTCCCTAAAATTGAAAAACGCCGAGTTTCTCCTTTACTGGACTTGTTAAAATTTCACAGTAAAGGACCTGTTCAATTACAAATAGGAACGAACCACTCCTTCTTAGGGTTCGAATCTAAACTAAGTTGGACTCATCCGAAGGATGAGCTTATAACCAAGAAAATGTTATCCTCCTCAACTTTGTCAAATATAAAGAGGTACTTGCCAGAAATGGTGGGGGAAAAGAGAGAAAAATGAACTTGTTTGTTGTACTTTGTGTTTGAAAAAAAACTTTCCATCACTCTTGAACACGACACTTTTATTCACTTGGGTTGGAAATCCTTTACCTAACAGTTAATCAATCCACATTGAAAGTCTTCAGCCGGTTTCTAGGTATTAGCTTTGGGTCAATTGTCACCAAGCCATCTGCAGTGTCATTATGTGTTCAAGAGGTCTGTGCAAATAAACCATTCATTTGCAAAATATCTGTCATCCATCTTGACCATCCCTAAGTTAGTCCTTGCCAAATATATTTCTTCAAACTTGATATATGATTTCGTGTTGTGGGCTTACTTGTGACGGATCGCTTTCTATCGACTCCAACTCATTATCTAGAAAGATGATCTAGAAATCGTCAGTACCTTGGAATCTGCATGCCTCAATGGCATGTTTCTCGCCTTTGACAACAGGTTGCATCATTGACCTTCGATCAAAGGATTCTGTGATGTGTTTGACATCGACTCATTCATTCACATTTCATGGATTGTACTGAGTACTTTGAGGGCCATTGACATTACTAGTGGTTCCTCTCACACTTTTTAACAGTTTACATCACCGACCGGTAATCAAGTGGTTTCTACCATGTTCGACTTCGACACATTCATTTCACATGGATAGAATTGTACTAGTACGGGAAGCAGAAATGAATACCCTGGGTCTAGTTTCCACCATCCAGGTTGCGAGGAATTTTGTTATTCATTACACAGTGTACTATTCATAAACAGATGACTGCGCCCATAGTGTGTCTACATATGTCTATACTTGTGATGTATTACAAAATCATTCCTGTATCAGAGCAGTTTAGATAGTTTCTAGTCAGTTTTGGTCTGAGTATGGGAATGCCTACCTCAGCGATGATATAATCATATATATGTATATATTTTGCATTGAATTTTTTTACAGGTTCCGACCAGGGTATCCACAGGAAGATCCTTGAAATGATAAAGTACTTCACTCTTCTTAGATAACAAAAACCATCCTCATCTATTACAAACTTCGCACTTTAGGGGGCAATCTGTTACACAAAAAATTGTCACCATGACTTTCTGTAATCAATATGAGTCTATCACCACTCATACATACCTCCTTTGCAAGTCTTAAACCTCAACTCTGCATATCAAGTTTTGAAAATGAGAGAAAGTCCTTAAAAATCTCTAAAACTCTGGTTTCGCACTTTTTCTTAGCATTACTTGCGGTACCGCACCCATTGGTCATGTTACATGCACACCTCACCACTCTGTATCTGCATTTATGGGTGCGAACCCCTGTAAAAGTTAAAAAGGTGCAAGTTTTTCTTAAAAACTCACTTTGAGTCAATTCTGGAAGCTTCTAGAGGGAATCTTGCGCTAGCAAGTTTGCTCCTTGAGGGTGCATGCATCCCATTCCTTCAGGAGCTAACCCCTTGATGTGAGGAGCTTATCCCCTTGAAGAAGGACTCTATCCCTTCAATGGTGGACCTGTAACCTCCTCCCTTTGCACTATAAAACGAAGCTTTGGGCTGGTTACTTGAGAGGTTGAAAGATGAATATTTTTGAGGGTATATGCTGCTGGAACTTAGTCTTCCTAATTGAGTTTTTGAGAGGAAAGATCACATACCTTTTAATCTCATTTGGGAGAGAGTGAGGCTTGTCAAATTAGAGGAGATTCTTTCCTGGACCCTGGGAAGAGCTTGTACAGCATCAAGGCACCAAGGTTGTAAAGTTCTTCTTTGTTAAAGTTAATACAATCAAGTTTATTTTTCTCAATGAGCTGTGTGTAATGGTTTACTTCATAGATTCCTTGATCACTATGATGAACGTGATTTATTATATTAGCTATGCAGGTGTTCTTTGATGTGTGCTTGTTTGTGTTTGCATGTTATTAAAAGGAAACTCTTTGAAGCAGTTGGATCAAGGCTGCCACAAACTAGTGTTGGATTTAAGGTAGGGTCTAAAACACCTCTTTAGCTTTTATTGATGAATTCAAAATATGTTTAGAGAAAAGTAGATTTGCTTGTCCTGTTTGTTACTAGATATCAATTGATACTGGGGAGATCGGTCTTGTCCGCAAGAACGATTTATCCACTTAACAGGTATTGGAAGATAGTCTCTCGGTCAACTTCCCAGATAATGAGTGGAAGTCGACGGAAAGCGATCGTGTCGAAGGAGGGCCATAATGAATCCCACATTATCGATGTGAGACGAGAGGATGCAAAATGATTTTGGTTGATACAAAGAATCAGAGGTAAGCGTAACTGTAGAACAACAACTCTTGAACATATTGGTGACATAACTGGAAGTTTGGCAGCTTTTGTATCCATGGGATCAGTGGTCATGATGACATGGCAGAGATCAAATGGAAGGCAAAATGAATGGCCCAAACCTAGGAAGGTCAACGATGCAAAGGAGGATGTCCTAACCTAACACGAAGCAAAGAGTGTCATGTGCAAGACTGAGCTATCGACACGACTGATAAATTTCCAAATTTCCCCCCACCATTTCTAGCAAGTACCCCAATTATTTTTTAATCGCAACCTTGAAGGGGATAGCATATTCTTGCACTATAATTTCATCCTTTGGACAAAGCCGACCTAGTAACTTTAACGAGTCCTAGGAAGGATAAGCTCGTGTTCGTCATGGTGATGAATCCGATGTCATTTAATATTTTAACGAGTCCGACAAAGGTGTAACTCGGTATCTTTTTCATGTTTAGAGAGTTTGAAAAAGACACGTAAAAGAAAACTCTGCATGGTCCCTTTTCATACATTTGTGTCTCTCGAGCCTCAAAAGGTAGAAAACAATACTTGATAGAACTGCTTGACAATTTCAGTCAAGGAGTACCTTTTTTCATAAATAGTGCCTCCCAGCCCAAAAATGGGTAAACTTATACTAGGCACATGACGTTTTGCATCCATTAACAAATTCGAAATGACAAGGGCATGGCCATCTTTTCACTTTTAAAGGGTCGGAAAAGAGCTGAAAGCAGACCCTCATTTTTATTCTCTTTAATGAGTCAAAAAGCGAAAAAATACTTGGCAATCTTTTCATATAAGTTTAACGAGTCGAGAAAAGAGCTAAAACATGAATCATTGTCATTGTCGAACATCCATCACCTGTCACTACACAAGTAAGGTAAAGTGTATTATCGAGTCCTTGAGGCAAAATAGGTCAAAATATTTACAAAACCTGATATTTTCATGAAAAAATGAATAAAAAGGGGAAAAGTAAATATATTTTTACCATTTACCATTTAACCTCTGTAGTGAAGACTTTTTACCCACTTTTTCCCTAGTTTATCTAGCGCAGATTGCGAGAGATCTGGAAGGTCAATTGATAAGCCGTCAGTTCCAGGTAATAGTCAAAGCCCTGAGCTCCATTTTCATGCTATTTATTTATGTGTTTACCCATTTTTTTTTTAATTTTTAGGGAGCTTTTTGAAAATATTTTTCGCCCTTGGTCGGCGCGATTTCTGGGCACGAAATTGCACCGATCGAGGGTGATTTGCAAATTCATCCGCGCCAATTGGCACAACTATTTTTAAAACAGGCGCGTCGGTGCCGTGGATAGGGAAAAACCCTATATTCTCAAAACATGACCGTTTAATCTTGAATTTTATGTACCAAGGATGATTATTAACTCAAATTAATGGCTTTTGCAGGAGAGAAATTGTCGAAAATGGTGGATTGGAAGGAAAGGGAACATGAAGATGTTGACACCCAGGCAATGAATGATCCAAATTTCCTAGAGGCTTTGAGGGCTCCTCAAATTCTTCCCTACACTAGCGGTGTGGGCCCAGCTCGAATTGCTTCAATACTTGATAAGCCTTTGGGACATTAATCAAGAGATTTTTGTCATTGGGGACCAGGAGTTGGAGTTGACAACTTCAGATATCTACTTCAAAATTGTATTGTCTCGTAGAGGTGACCCAATGAACTTGTATGGGTCACATCCGATCGAGGCAAGCATATCTTCCCTGCTTTCCAAACACTACCTTAAGGCCATGAAATCCAAAAGTAGGAAGATAGAGATTTCCAGTGTGTGGGATTTGACGCTAAGGGTGCTTCTATTGACTATCACCAGAGTGTCAGGGTCCCAGGCAGAACATGAGACTAACAAGTTGAAGTTCCTTTATACTACTGACTACACAGCTCCTACGATCTTCAATTGAGCAAAGGCCATGAAGAAGAATATCAAGCACCGGTTGTCTAAGGCAAAGGCGAGGAATCTGAAGAAATTTGGCTACAGATTAGTACTTGTGACCTTTTTCATAGAATGAGTGCCACTATTCTAGTATTAGTTGATTGAGGTCGATCCTCCTATGCCACATGACTCACGGATGGCCCACTGGAGTTGTTTGATGCCCAGGATCACTAGGGGTCAGCGTATGTCATACCGACCTGCATTCTTCTCATGGCTACGACGACAAAAGATCATCGTGGAGTATTGGTCATACATTGGCACTGATTTCCATGGAGATCCAGATATGCCCTTACTAGATGGAGAGGACTTCGATGACGAAGGCGAAAAATCAAATTTTTAATTTTGAGAATTTTTAATTGTTTTTGGTATATGCATGCTTGCAAAATTTCTTTTGTTTATGCAGATGTTGGACCAGAGCGGCCAACCAAGATATCCTCGATGGCCAGGCATGTCCCCCGTCCTATTGATGTTGTCACTCCTTATCAGGAAGGGAGCGACAACGAGGAGTAGATTGCGAGGAACCTTGAGGTGTTAACTCATTGTATCCCAGAGTATCCTCAGATAGGAGACATGCCCCGTCGGTACCAGAGGCACATGGTGGGAGTCTCAGACCATATCTGCTGACTACTAAGTCGTGTTGCATGAGCTGTCTCGTGCTACCATGACCACCATGATGAGTACTTCCTAGGTCTATCACTTACATATTTTTTGAGGCCTGTGTGCCACGGATGTATGAGGCCTACGAGCTGCTGATGTTATTATAGACACACATATTATTTTTTGGGGTTCCAATGTATCAAACATTCTCACCATATATATATATATATGTTGTATTTTCCTGTCTATTATGGTACAAATGGTTTTTCTTATCTTTTACATGTTTCGTAAATGTCTATCCAACACGTAATTAGCTAATGTATCTGTTAATGTATTCGTGTGTCTAAGAATATGATGATATGTAATATAATCAAAATGCCTTTCCAATATATGGATATGGAGATACATTCATAATATTTGAGGGTTCCTGACGGAATATTGCCCATAGAGTTGAAGGACGACAAGCTGTGAATCCAGGCTGACAACCAATTGTCTGATGCCCAGAGTGATGGCTTCTGACAACAGTTCAAAGACCGCACTGTATTCAACAATGTTGTTGGTTGTACGACCTAGGCAGATACCTTGAAGGTCAATCAATTCACCGTTAGGGTCATAGATAGCCCATGCCACGGATGATAGGCTCTGGGTACTACGACAAGCACCATCAGTGAAATCAACGTGAGGAGACACAGACATCTGCAAAGCAAGAAAAGCATAGTAAATGGGAAGGTTGTTTGAAAACTATCACACAAAACCATGTTGTGCAAAAATGAATCACACACTAATGTACATAAGTAACCATGCAAGATGACCTAAGCATAGTACTTTTTGAGATAGGAGCCCATGTTGGGACTCGGGTAATCAATCAACTTAGGAGGACTCCAGAGTTTGACTGTTGCTATGACGAGTAAGCATCAAATCGGCCAACTAATAGAGTAAAACTCATATAAGGCTTTTCCCCCATGCCACTTGGGTGAGGGACGGTTACAAGTTAGAGGAAAATCGGTGAAAACTCGGGGAGGGTGAAAAATCCTAAATCCATCAAGGTATACAGGTGCCCTCAGTTAAAAGGTCTTGACCACGTCAGGATAAATTGACATGGAAATAGACAATGGAGAAGAGTACTCTTTGAAAATAGTAGACATGACCGTCGGGCGAGGCAGGAACGAGGAGTGATGATGAGTATCGATCCATGGCAGTTCCTCGAGAGACATGATTTCCATGATACCTTCATTAGCAAGGATGGTCTCAACTAAGGGATCAGATGATTCTAATGTGCCAAGACAAGGGGATTGAGAGTACATATTGAGAGAGGTCTTCGACATATGAGAATTAGACGATGCAGAGTCTGAAGCTGAAACAATTTCCACGAAATTGACTTCAGCGGGACTAAGCGGCATGACCTTGCCCCAAGTATCAACGAGATCTGGTGCAGGTATGACCTAGTGATAAAATTTGACCGAGATCATGTTGACAGAGGCAACATGAGGAGGTGGGAGTGGAAAAATTCCTATTAAGGTAGAATATTTGAAGAGACCTGCCCCCACACTCTAATAGGGAGCTTTAGAGTGCTTGACCTACATAACATTGACATTTGAGGAGGAAGAGGAAAATAAAGACAATTGATCAACGGTGATAATCTTCCCTTGATGGGGAAAATGAATCATGAGAAACAAGGAGGAGGACACGACATGCATGGCATGAGTCCAACTTCAGCCGAGTAGAAGATTATAATTGAGATTGGTGTCAACAATTTCTACTTCAACTTGCACTCTCTTGCTTTTCAGGGTGATGGAAAGGTTGGGTAAGACACCGAAGGGTTATGAATCATACCCATTGAAATCTTCCAAAGTGTTCCAAGATTGAATCAGTGCAGGGGAACAAATAGCATTCCAACATGTAGTTGACATGATGCAAGTGGAAGCACCTTCATCGATGACAGTGTGGTGGATGGTCTTCTCATTGATGATTACTTGAATAAGAAAGGAAATTTGATGAGGGAGCTGTGGAACATGGTTCTCCAGATCAAAACATATCAAGTTAGAATCGGTGGGATCGATGCCCTGGATAGCTGACAGCAAAGATTTCTGTTGCGATGGGCAGCTTTGGAGTACCTCGAGAGCCGACATGGCTGAAGGCGCCTGAGCCAAATCTTGAACAATATTGTAGTGCTGAGTAGCTCGGGTGTTGGGATTATACGAGGATTTCCGAAGCACACCTCGAGAGGGTGGTTGTGTAGCGGAATCAAGGTAAGGGCACTCAATTTGTAGAGGGCCAAAACTCGGGGTAGAAGGAGAAGCCACAACTTCTTTTTCTTTTCTAGTTGCCATAGCTGGAGTTTGATAATCTTTCAATTGGGTAGCCACATTAATGGGTGTGCTCATCATGAACACTTGAGATTCAAAGGAAGCAAATCGAGGTTGGTCTACCATTTGGGTCTACTGAGACGGAAATGGCTCTTTAAGGATAGCAGGGGTCCCTTTGAGTAGGCGACTAACTTCAGATCATCGAGCAAACTCCTTAGTGTAGTGATCCTCCTCGAAAATGAGGCAAGGATACTTAGGTTTCCTTTGCGAAGATTTGCTAGTAGACGATTTGGGAGGACCCTATTTCGAGGCATGAGATTTAGATTTGCCTTTTCCTTTCTTTTTTCCTTTCGAGGATTTTTCTGCTATGGTAGACTGGACAGAGTGGACCTCTGAGGTTTTACTAGGGCCTGTTGGATTCTGAGATGAACTATTAGGAGAGGCATTCGAGACAAATTTTGTTTGGAAGAAGCTTGAGCAGGGGTTTGGGATACTAAACCAATGACTCCATCAACGGGAGGAACAACTGGTGACTTTGATGCTGCAGTATCAAGTGATGGCCACGGAAAATTTGGTAACAACTCGTATAAAGTTCTAGACTGAGAGTAAACCAGATCTAAGTACTGGGCACGAGCGATGGCTTGCTCTTCAGTGACGCATCCACCCATAGCTATATCGCGAGCAATTAGGGCTACGAATGATTTGGTAAACCATTCAGTGAGCAACTGATCAACTATCTCGAATTTGATCAGGCGATGTCTACATCTCCATTCATGGATATGATCAAAGATGTGTGTCACAATGTCTTTCTTAAGAAATGTGAGCAAATAGGTGCCAGTTTCATAGCGAACTAGCAACTGAAAATGCATGAGGAAATCCATGGCTAACGAGTTAAAGTCATGGTAAGTACTTTGAGGTAACTCGATGTACCATTTCGTTGCAACACCCATGAGGGTTCATTGGAAAATACGAAGACGAATGGAATCGTCCACGTATGAGTTCGACGAGCAATAGAGGTGATATGTCATTACATGGGCCTGAGGTTCTTCTTTAGCGTTTCCATCAGACTTTGGGCAATCACTTGGTATCTTGGATGACACTAGAGGCTAGTATGGCGAATGAAGGATCAGATCATTCGTAAGGCGTGATACATTTAGCAACTCAATTGTAGCCAAGAAAGGTAATTTAGTGTTAAAAGGCATGGGAGGTTGATAGGCGGGCCCATACGGAGGATCCCATCCCTACTCGTAAGAATTTTGGCCCCAAAGTGGGAGATTTTGGCCATATGGCATCTAAGATTGCTCCCATTGCAGATTACCTTGACCATAGGGAGGATTTTGACCTTGAATACCTTGAAACTATCCACGCATAGGTTGTTGATAGGCAATGTATGGGTTAAAAGGTTGTTGAGCCTATTGACCTTGGACATATGGGTATGGGACCTATTGTCCTGGAACATAGGGCTAATGAACTTGTTTCCCCCGAACAAGAGGATTCTGGACCTACAATCCTTGGGCATAGGGTTGATACACTTGTTGCCCTTGGACATAGGGGTTTTATCCCTGGTGCCCTTGGCCGACACGACTTTGAACCTGTTGACCTAGGACAAGAGGGTTTTGGGCCTACTACTATAGGACTTGACCTTAACCCTGCCCCTGCAAGGGTTGACCTTGTTGGTATGTATACAAGGGTTGTTGTTGCCTTGGTCGGTTTTTTTGTTGCAAGGGTTGACCTTGTGGTTGCAAAATTTGTCCCTAGGTTTGCAGAGGTTGGCCCTGTGAAGGTATGGGTTGATATGTGTGCCGAGCATATTGCATCTGTTGTTGCGCGGCTTGCCGCAACTGTTGTAAGGATTGACCTTGTGGTTGTTGCAGGTGACCTTGCTGCGGGATAATTTGCCCTTGCTATTGTGCGGAGAGCCCTTGCTACAACAAAGGTTGCCCTATTTGTTGTAAAGGTTGTCCTTGTTGTCACAAGAGTACTTGAACAGTGCCCAGAAAATTACCAAATTGAATCTGGCCATAGCCAGGCTGGATGTACTACCCAGATTAGAGGTTGTAAGGTTGATTAACCAATCCTTGAGAACCATATGGAACGTAAGGATTTTGGTATTGGACCTAAGCCCCATAGGGCTGTGATATTGAACATTGCTTGATCCAGATGGGCCAATGGGATTCTAAACCTATTGGTACTAAACATTGCTCGATCCAGTGGGATCAACAGTGTTATAAATAATACCAGAAGAGGGTTGGTTTATACCAAGTATGTGAGTTTGTGAGCTACTCACATTAGTGGCACTTGACACCATACAAGCATTCAAGTTTTGTCCACCAGGCGGTGGCACAATCTGGCCACTGACTGATGGGATAGAGGAACTGACAGAGACAATATTTGAAACTACCAGTTGTGACTGACGTGTAACTGGGATCGACGATACAAGAGTATTCAGAATGGTGGGTTGCACCAGGACTAAAGTAACATCCTGTTGGGAAGTCATGTTCATGACAAACAGACCTGACGCCTGATGCCCATACATGATTATGGTAGAGTGATGAGGCACTAGGTGTACCTGAAACTAAGTGCCCCAAAGACACATAGTTGGGTGGAAAACTAGCGGGAATACCTTTTGAATAAGGGAAACCCTCAGGAGGAAACTACAATTGCAATTCTTCCCCCTAAACAGTGTGTGGAGTAGAAACTTTGGACTCATCCGGAGATGTGACTGGACCATTGCCTTTGGGTTCCATGTTTGAAAACAAACGATGATGAATGGTTGAACGTGTACTAGGGGTTAGTTCCAAAGGAACACCCGGCTAGTCATACAGACTGTAAGGACGCTGCGGTGATATCTCAACAACGTTAAACGAAGGGTTCGAAGGATAGATAACTAGTCCAGGCTGACCGTCAGTGGTCGACGAGTTCTCTGGAGTTCGAACGGGATTGTCCGAAGATTTCGGGCCAAGATCAATAGATGACCCTATATCGAAAGTAGGTGGAGGACGAGATGACAATGGTTGAACACTCAAAACAATTGCGAGTTCAACATTTTGGTCCTCAAGTGACTCTGATAACTCAGGAAATGACTCCTCAGACAATCTTTCAGACGGAGGAGAGGAAGAGGAATTGGGCGAACCAGGTGGTTCAGCCACGATGACCTTGTCTTAGTCAACGGAACAAATAACTTCAAGGCTTTAAAATTTCCTTTTAAGGGAACTCATATTTTGGTCAAAATGACTAACAGGATTTTTTGGATTGTGGGCAATCAATTATTAAGACACATAAAAGACGGATGCTCTTTCATTTTTTGAGAGTCAAGAAAGAAACAAAGATGACTCTATCACTTTCGATTGGAAACAAACTCGAAAGGACAAGTGCTCGAATGTTATTTTAAATTTAATGAGTCAAAAATATCAAATGGTTTCTCTAGATGATCTAGGTAAACAGGATTACTAGGCAACTGTGAACTACAGAATACCTCTTGGTGAACCAAGAAGTACGCGCAGACAATCTCCCCGAATGCTGTGTTCGGTGCATCACGTTCGCAAGGTGGCCAACTCGGCTTCCTAAGGATAAAAGGATTGTAGCCTATGGGGTCTTCCGTTATATACTCAATGTTACGGGGAGCACAAATCCATACTAACGTTGTCTAATGCCGAAGCTAACGACAACTACTAGGTTTAAAGATGCTGGAACACGTCTCTAGCCTAGACCTTCTAGATGTGATCGTTAATGTCAAATGCACCTTAGGTTAGTTGAATTCATTTTAGAGTTGATCTTGAGTTAAGTTTCAGTTTTCAGGTCTTAGTGACGCTACTTGAAAAACCTAAAATGCAACTAAATGAGACAAGGCCCTTTCAATCCGATGAAATTCCTACACTAGAGAGGATAGAAACTACTCAATCAAATGCAAACAATCAAGCAATTGAAAATGAAATGATTTTTCACTACCTTACTTTTTCAAAAGATAAACTAATGAAAAATGCATTCCAATTCCTAGTTTCATGATAAGCACTTATCTATTAGTCCTTTCAAAAACAAAAAATTCTCTTCCTTTTTCAAATGCTAGTGCAATTCTAGTGTTTCTAAAGATGCAAGTTATCGTAACATAATGATGCAATAAGCTAGAATTTCATACTTTTCATGAAACAACGAAAATGAACCTTATGCATACAATATTTCAATGAAAAAGTTATGAGCTCTTCAAGCAGATGAAAACATGAAAAGAGAAGTTGATTCAAATCAACGAAACGCCGAATTTACCACACATAAGGCCAACAATGTAATATATGCTGGAAAGAAACGTTTAAGCTAGTAAATGAAACTTTTTCACACTTGTGCAAAAAGAGGTCAAAGTCGTTAAAAGGACAAAAAACAAATGCAAGGAGTAAACACACCTACAACCTGACTTAATTAGTTCACAAATTGCTGAATGGGCGGCCAACTAGATGCCCTAGTGTCGCTGGCCACTCAATGACTCAATCAATCAAATAGAAAGATGACAAGCCAACAAGCAAGAAAAACCAAATGAAAAGTAACTTTCTAATCAGGGAGAAAATAGTCCAGAAATCTTACAGGGTCAAAAGCACAAGAGCAGAACACACTGGCCAAGATTGGGGTCAAGCCCTAATCTTCACCTATAGGCATCGGTGCGACTACCTAATTGACAACAAGTGCCAGAGGTTGGTCAGCGCGACTGTTCCTTAGAATTTCACACTGGTCGGCATGACTGTCGGCGGATTAAGCATGATAGTCGAGGTAACTAAGGAAAAATAATAAAAAAATTCAAAACAAAGACCAGATCTACTACTATGAATTTTAGACTTAGGCCAGTAAGTAGGAGAAAAGAATCAGAAGCAAAGGAAAACGTGAAACTAGGAAATTTCTCATGAAATCATGAAATCCAAAACAAACAAAAATATGGGATCCCCATGGGAGTCGCCAATTCATGGTGAAGTAAAATTATAAGTGTGGACACGAACGAATTCCTCTAGCCCGATAGTGGGTCTAGCCGCAACAGATACATTCTATGGAAGATTTTCTTGGGTTAGAATCAACCAAGAGGGCCTACCTCTTGGTCGTTTATCCTGCTTGATGATGTCCTCGCTTGCTCACTCCGGAAATCTCTCACTTCCTTCTTCGAGCTCCTAAAACAAGTAAAAAACAACAACGCACAAACATAATAATAGACAAATTGCAATTCAACCTACTTAACAAGTCAAGAAACATTAAGACATGGATATGTAGTATTACAAAACATGTAGGAAATCAATTGATAGTTGCATATATTAATATCAAAGAGAGATTACAACCATTCGTCTTTATGTTGCAGCCTTCCTTTGACAAGACCAGGTTCCCACACACTTCTACTAACATTCCATGATGGCTTCAAAGAACAATAGTTTAAAGGATCTTCCTTTTAGACTTCACTCCAAATGAAACACACTTGTTCCTCACACAACCAGATAGCTACAACTAGTAATAGCTTGCTTGTCTACTCCAAAATAGTATCAACACTCAACAATAACTCTGCCAAAACTATCAACTATGATTATTTTGTGCTTGGGAAGAAGGGAGGTTTATATAGGAAATATGGATGGGAGAATCCTCTTCTCATGGGAGAAGGACTTATCCCTTGAGGTAGTTCCATCATTATAGGGGAAAGGAGCCCAAACTATCATCCTTGACCCCATTCAGCCAAACCATTTACCAGACTTCCATTACGAAGCTTTTAGAGCTGGAAGCTTCGGCTCTAATATAAAACTTTCCATAATAGGATCGTCGCGACTGAAACAAAGCTTAGTCGCTCTGGTCGAAGCGAGGAGTAGTGCTAAACTCTGCACATCGGCATGGGGGGGACAAAGGACATTACTGCAGGTCTTGTAAAATGGGTAGAACAAATGTTTAAGGGGAAATGGTGTAAAACGTAAATGATCTGCTCATGAAGAGGGACAAAATGGGAGTTTCCCCATGAATACATAGCATGTGGGGTTCACTGTGAAGGTCCTCCAGGATCAAGGAACAGGGAGTACAGGGACAGTGAAAAAATGTTGTGTAACACTCCTCCTCCTCTGGATCTTCAGTTTCCTCCTTCTGGATCTTCATGGTGGCAATGGTGGCATTAGGCTCCACATTGATAATATGCTTCCTTGTCATTCCCCTTGTTGGGTTCTGACTTAGAGATGGAACACACATCTGATTCTGAAACCTTTAGCTCGACCACTGATGAGCCCTGAATTGGGTAACTTATTGGGCTCATTTTGCCTAATTGTCCTTGTTAAATCCTCCATTTTTCATAGATTATGCATGTTTTTTTAGTATGTTTATGTTATTTGAACGAATAAAGGTGGTCACTCTACCAGGGAGGCTAATACGTGGTTATTTCAGGCTTTTTGGACAAGTTTTGGAGCAAAACCAAGAAATTATGGGCTAGGTGACAGCCAAGCTTGAGGTGAGGATTTGTAGGGGGGTTGTCTCTGGCATTAAATGGTCCTTCCTTGAAATCTCCACCCTCAACTCTGAGCTCAATAGGCCACCAAAACGAATCCTAAAGGCAGTCAAGCAGCTTTAGGAAGAGTGACTGTTTACTAGTAGTTGGAACAGCCGAGTCCCTTGAATTTAGGAGGGTTGCTAGGCCCCTCGTAGTGTATAAATAGGAAGGCCTCATCTTTTGTAGTTTACTTTTCGAACTGTTGTATTTTTGCACTAGAGTGCTGTCATTTTCTCAGTTCGTTTTCTTGTAGCTACTGCTATATAAATTTCTTGCGATGATTATTTTTGGATAATGAAAAGCAGTTCTATTTGGCATCAACTTTGAGTTTTTTATAGGAGCCTGTAGCTCTTGGGGTTCGGCCCAACCTAAGAGGCAATGCCTCCTCCATGTATTGTTATTTGTCTTTATGTCTTTGCAAAATAATTTATGTTTAGTCGATTAACACCTTGCTGGTTACATAAGTCATGGTTAATGATCAGATAGGCTTTTGCATGCTTAGATTTAGTTAATAGATTAGTAACAGGGAAGATCTCCATAAAAAGGCCATCAAGCACCACTAATCTCACCTCTCCCTCAGTGGGATCGTGAGCTGGGACAAAGGTGACATTGCTGCCAACAAAAACGTTGTTTTGCTTTGTCTTGCAATTCTTAGTGTTGGAATCCTCATTTGCAGATGCTGATATTAGTAGTGTTTAAATGATTCAGTTTATGATTGCTTAGTTGTTTAGTTATTTCACGTATTTCATTTCGAATAAACTTCTGTTCATTTCCTTTTGTTGTTACTTAGGTCAGAATAGAGTGAAGTAACTAGGTCATAGGTTTTCTAAGTGTTTGTTTGTTCAATTTGAAAAACCACTTGCAGAGTACCTGTTATCCTTCCTTACCTGCCCATACTCCATCCAACCTACCTGCTTCATCCTTCACTTAGAACCCT
>APFE031011914.1:70691-88942 GCA_000404065.3 Pinus taeda | reverse complement strand
TTAGAACCCTTACCTTACATTTGCTTCATTCGCTTACTTTGCCATGATTCTCATCTTCTTGTGCAACATCGTTTCATCCCTCCTTAAACAAATCTAACCATCTGCGCCACTCCTCAACTCCATCCTCCAGGTCTTGAACTCCCCTACACCCCTATTTCACCTCCATACTCATTCCTCCACCTTTTTCCCTCAATCCATGCTCCAAAATCCCATTTCTGAACATCTTTTAGAAAATTACAGACATCCTATAGAAACTCCAGATATCCTGTAGAACCCCTGTAGACTTCCTGTAGAAGCTCACGAAAGTGGTTTCTTGAAGGCCAAACTCTATGAAACTCTCAGGAAGTGTGCTAGGGACCCCTTAGGCTCTCTCTGAACCTTCCTAACCTCTTCCAAGCATTTCCTCTCGCCAATCCACCTCTGCACAGTCAAAACAGTTAAATCGTGTGCATGATAATTCTGACAACTTATTCAAAAATACAAAAAGATGGTTCTTTCAAATTCTGTTGTAGACATAGCTTAGATACATGCATTTCATCTTCTTATAAGTCAATGGTGTCTCTCCCAGTAACTTGCATCCTTTTTCTTGCATCAGTAGAGCTAGCTGGTAAAATTAGGGTTTGCTAGGGTTTGCGTTGCTTTCAGCTTTTCAGTTTCCTTCTGCAAATATATTAGCTTCCTTCGAGTTAGCTTCCATCCATCAATTAAACAGCTTCTTCTCAGAGCTCATAGAAGTTGGCTTGAGCCCCTAGCGAACTTGTGCCAGCTGACCAAGTGACAGTTGCGGCAAGAGCTAGTACTTGTGTATACATCATTGTCGCTTCCAAGTTTGTTACGAACTACCGGGTTGATAAAAGTAAAGAAGGGAGTCCGAGGAGTTGCAGCATTGTTGCTGCAATACTGGAGCCCACCATTCTTTTTGGCGCCATTGCCAGGGAAGCGTCAGAGTATTCATGATTGCTGCTTTTATTCTATTTTCTTCTACAACCTTCTGCCAAGTAGTTTATTTCATTTCCATTCTACAATTTCATTTCCGCAAAAGTAGACTAGACATTTCCTTCTTTCCTAGACTAGCATTTCAATTCTGCAATTTCAATTTCGCAAGAGTAGCCTAGCATTTCATTCTTGTAATTTCAATTCACCAAAATAGATTAGTTCTTTCCTGCATTAATTTCAATTCCGCGTTTTCATTTTAGCAAGATAGATTTTAGATAGTTGCAATTCAATCTATTTTCAGTTTTACAGGTACAAGCAAAAAAAATAAAAAAAATAAGCAGCCAAAAATCTTTCATCTCATGCCTCGTAGGAACAGAGACAATATCGGAAAATTCTTACCCAACACTCCTGCCACATCACAGAGTCACCCTTCTCTCTTCTTTGGTGGCCGTGATCCAGAAGAACCTATAGGTGAACCTCCTGAGATATATGAAGATCCTATAATAGAAGAAGAGCAAGAGAACATCCCTCTTGAGACCATGGCTGAACGCAGAAATGGTGTGGGAGATAACGAGAGAATAGAAGGTGCTTTTTCCATCTGAGAGACCAACGGGGACATGAAAATGAAAAACATAAGTCCCTCAGCCTTACCTCACTTCCATGGATTGACCACTGAAGACCCTGATACCTTCCTGTTTGAGTTTGCTGTCCTTTGTCGAACTTATGACTATGATGAGGACGAGCAAAAGTTGAAACTCTTTCCTTCTAGCCTCAAGGATGCAGCACTCTGCTGGTTCATTGGGTTACCTGGAAATAGTATCACTACTTGGGCTCAGATGCTACAAGCCTTTAACAACAAATACTGGGACTACTGTTGGTCAAAGGAAACAAAGGGAGAAATCTTTCGGATGACCATGGGAAATGATGAGTCTTTAGAAGACTATGAGGAAAGGTTTCAGCTTAGTTATAAACGGTTCAGGTGCACACTTGACCCTGAATCTCTGAAGTTGGTTTTTCTCTGAGGAGTCCCTGAAGACCTGCTAGATACCCTTCACTTGCTAGCTGGAGGAGACATCTACCAACTACCCTATGAGGACATAAAGACTTTGTTTAGAAACCATTCCAGATAGCCAGGAAAAGAGGAAGGGGGAATCCACTTTCAACTAGTAAAACCTTCTCCAAGCATGAGTTTGCTAATCAAATGGAAGACCTCAAAAGTGAGATGAGATAGACCATTGCCATGCAACTTGATACCTTCCGAATTCAACAAAAGAAAGAGGAAGCTGAGAGGGCTTTGCCCATTTTTTGTCCTAGATGTACGAGGAAGCACCCTAAGAACGAGTGTCCATTACACTTAGTAGAGGTTTGTTTCGTTTGTGAGGAATACCACCCCAACAACCAATGCCCAACCTTGCCCGGATTTAATGCCATGTACCTGGGGACTGAAGTGACTACTGAACCTCTCTACTTCCTCAACCAAAGGAGGCCACATGGTCCCAGACTTTACCAGCAGGGGATGCAAGGGACATCCCAAGCTTATTATAACCCCAACCAATCTGCTCATATACCTTCTTGGGGCCCCCTTGCTCATCCTTCCCAGTCCGCACCTCCTCTGTGGTCTTATCCATCTCAATACCATACTCAACCTGCTGCTCATTCATTTCACTCTCATGTCCAGCCACAACCTCAGTGGAATGCACCTCAACCGGGGTGGAGGCCCCAATACAACTCTCCTCTCGCCATTCTGCCTCCACCACCAGATCAACCATAACCATTGCCTCATGCTCCTCCAAGACAACCCCAGATTCCTGCTCAACCGAACCCGAACTCCAACAACAGACAGGCCCAACAGGTATATACTGGGGAAACAACATGCCCTACCTATGATGTGGAGATCTAGGAGATCAACCTGCGATCTGGGAAGGTCCTTCCAGAACGCGAACCTCCTCCCCTAGAGGAGGAGGAAGAGAAACAGGGAAGTGAATCCAAAGCCATTCCACCATTTCCTGAGCGACTAACAGTAACCACGCAACCAAACCCAGAGGAGACTGAACTTCTGGGAGAACTCAAGCAATTGTGTGTGAAAATACCACTTCTCCAAGCCATAAAAGATGTACCAATATACAACAAATTGATCAAGGAGAAGTGTTTCAGGCACCTAGGTAGGCGCAAGAGAGATGCCCCGACTATCAATGTCATAAGACAACTGTCTGATCTGATGTTGGGGCAAGTAATCTGTCCAAAACATTTGGACTCTAGGAGTCTTGTAGTTGATTTCCACATCAATGGCACCATAATCCCCCATACCTTGATTGATTTAGGGGCTGCCATTAATGTGATGACCAGGAACACTATGCTTAAACTCAACCTTCAGAGTTCCCTAAGGAAGACCTCGATAGTACTGCAGTTAGCAGACCGCTCCACCATGACTCCCGAAGGGATTGTGGAAGATGTCCTAGTCTCTGTTGACTCTTGGGAGTACCCTGCTGACTTCTTGGTCCTTCATCCAAAGGCAAAACTTACTAGATACCCCCTCATCTTGGGAAGGCCTTGGTTAGCTACTGCGAATGCTTACATCAGTTGTCGAGCTGGAAGCATGACCATCAAGAATGGGCCTATGTCTAAGCAGCTAGTCCTTTATCCTCCTGCCCAACCACTGCTAGAACATGACTTACCACTCTAGTTGGAAGAGGGAGATGAGGATGAGGTCTACTCTGCACCTTTGTGTACCATAGAAACCACCAGGGGAGGCCCTCAAACTGAGGATGACTTGATTGAGAATTTGATTCAAAATCCACCTCCTAATGCACTGTCATTAGAAGAGTTGGTGGAAGATACCCAAGCCAGTGCTCTAGTGGACCTCTGTGTGACTGATCCGACCTCTCCTAGAGTTAGGAGAGTGGAATTTGGCCCTAAAAGAACCCTAAAGATCAGCTCCTCCTTATCTCCCTCCCAGGAGAAGGAGTTGTGTAGCTTGTTGAACCGCCATTTGGAGGCTTTTGCCTAGAGTTATAAGGAAATGAAAGGATTCCATCCTTCGGTCTGTACCCATCATATTTACATTAAAGAGGATTGTAAACCAGTCAAGGAGCCTCAAAGGAGAATGAATCCAGCCCTTAAAGACATTGTCAAAGAGGAATTGCAAAAGTTATTGGATGCAGGATTCATCTACCCCATCTCTGATAGTGAGTGGGTTTCACCTCTAGTGCTTGTGCCCAAGAAGAACGGGAAGTGGAGAATCTGTGTAGATTACTAGGAACTTAACAAGACCACCAAGAAAGACCATTTCCCTTTGCCTTTCATAGATCAAGTGTTGGATGGACTAGCAGGGAAGAATTTCTTTCCTTTCCTAGATGGGTTTAGCGGGTATAATCAGATCCAAATCAGCCCAGAAGACCAAGATAAGACCACCTTCACTTGTCCATGGGGTACCTTTGCCTACCGAGTCCTTCCCTTTGGGCTATGCAATTCTCCTGCCACTTTCCAGAGAGCAATATTGAGCATATTTGCTGAGCTGGTTCATGATTCAGTAGAAATCTATATGGATGAGTTTACTCCTTATGGGTCTAACTTCCAAGAAGCCATGTCCAACTTGGAAAAAGTTTTAAACAAGTGCATTGAGATGAACCTGTCCCTTAGTCCTGAAAAATGTGAATTCCTGATGATTGAAGGGACCGTGCTAGGTCATACCATTTCTCAGCAAGGATTGCAGGTGGATCCTAACAAAATTTCTATCATCCAAAAGGTTCCACCTCCTCACAAGGTGAGAGATGTTCGGAGTTTTCTAGGCTACACAGGATATTATAGAAGATTCATCAAAGATTTAAGTAAGCTAGCCTCGCCATTATTTAGCCTCTTATGAAAAGATGTCTAATTTAAATGGACTAATCACTGCCAAGGGGCTCTGGATGAGTTGAAAGGTAAGCTGGTATCTGCCCCGATCTTGAGAGGTCCAAATTGGGCCCTACCTTTCCACATCCACACTGATGCCTCGAACAAAGCCATAGGAGCAGCCTTAGGACAAGTTGAGGAGAAATTGCCATATTCCATATACTTTGTTAGCAAAAACCTGTCCAAGGCAGAGATGAACTATATGGTAACCGAGAAAGAGTTCCTGGCCGTAGTCCATTCCTTAAACAAGTCCAGACACTACATCACTAGTTATCAAACATTTGTACACACTGATCATGCTACAATTAGATATTTAATGAATAAACCAGATGTGAATGCTCGTATCATTAGATGGTTACTTTTGTTGCAACAATTTTATTTGACTATTGTTCACAAGCCAGGTAAGGAAAATGTTGTTGCTGACTTCCTATCTAGATTGGATTTCCCTGCAAGTGAGGAAGGGACAGTGGATGACCAGATGGTGGATGAACACTTGTTTTCTATCTCAGTACTCTCTCCATGGTTTTCTAATATAGCAAACTACCTAGTCTCAACACAGTTCCCTTCGCATCTGTCCTCAAAGGAGAAGAGCAGAATCGTGAGGTAGAGTGCCCCATTCACTTGGATCGGGGGCAACTTGTTTAAACTCGGCCCATATCAGATCTTGAGGTGTTGTGTTAGGGAAGAGGAAGTCTTTGACATCCTCCTAACTTATCACGATGGACCATGTGGAGGCCACTTTGTAGCAAAAAGGACCGCCTTCAAAATTCGACAGGCTGGATACTATTGGCCTACTTTTCATCAAGATGTCAGAAGATACATCAGCTAGTGTGGCCAATGTTAGAGGATGGGGAAACCTACTCTAAGGGATGAAATTCCCCTCCAACCTCAAGTGACTTTCGAGCCATTTGAGAAGTGGGGCATGCATTTTGTGGGACCTATCAACCCTCCTTCAAATCAAAGGTCTTACATCATTGTGTGCACTGACTTCCTGACAAAGTGGGCAGAAACAAAGGCAATCAAGGCAGTGACAAAAGAGAAAGTGGCTGAGTTCTTAAGGGAAAACATCTTCTACAAGTTTTGCTACCCAAGAGAGTTAGTCACCAATCAAGGAAGCAAGTTCACCTCCAACCTGATTGAAGATTTGCTCGCTCATCACAAGATCAAGCACAAGACTTCCACCCCATATCATCCCCAAGAAAATAGACAGGTGGAAGTTACTAATAGAGCGTTGGAAGGGATTTTGACTAAGGTGGTGCGCAGCAATAGAAAGGATTGGGCAGATCACCTGGTTGAGGCCGCCTGGGCCTACAACACCACTTGGAAAACTACAACTGGTTTCACACCTTATGAGCTGGTCTACGGGAAGAAATCTTTGTTGCCTATAGAGTTTGAGTATAACACATTGAGGGTGGTAGCTCAGCTGGACCTAGATCTCAGCCATGCTTAACGTGAAAGATTACTGTAGATGAATGGATTAGATGAACAAAGAATACAGGCCCTCCTCCACTCAGAAGTAGTCCAACTTGAGAGGAAGATATGGCAGGATCGACACCTTAATGAAAAGCAATTCCAGCCGGGAGATTGGGCGCTACTGTATGACTCAAGATACAAGGATTTCAAAGGAAATCTGAGGACAAGATGACTAGGACCATATGCAGTGGAGAAGTGTAATGAAAATGGTTCAGTCCTTATCAGGACCATTGATGAAGAAGCCATCCCCATGCTTGTCAATGGGCATCGGTTGAAGATCTACAGGAAAACTCTTTCGAGGCAGGAGTTCATTGAAACTTTGGAAAAATCAGTGCTGGTAGTGGAGAAGGGCTCTGCCCCTATTCCACCCACACTTTGATCAAAAAAAAAAAAAAAAAAAAAAAGAAATAAAAAAGATCCCTGGGTGAAAACCTTTTTGAGGCACCCAGGGCAGACAGTGAGGGTGAAAACCTCATGGAGGCACCCCAGCTGTCTCTAGAGAAATATAAAATGTGGAATAAAAAGATCGTTGGGTGAAAACCTCTTTGAGGCACCCAGGGAAAACAGTGAGGGTGAAAACCTCATTAAGGTGCCCTAGTTGTCTCATTAAAAAAAAAAAAATTGAAGAGAGAAAAAAGAAAAGAGAAAAAAAACAAAAAAAAAAAAGAAGAACAAAAAAGAAAACAAGATTATTCTTTGTGAAGTAATTGCAGGTTGTAGGACATCCTACATTGCAAGAAAAGAGAGACGCACAAAACAAGGATAGGGGTCCGTACCAGGCTCAAGGACACCCCTTCAGACACCCCCTCCATGGCCACTCACCTCTCCTAGGATTTGGTCACATTCAGGTTGAGATTGAGCCTTCTACAGGAAGTTCTGGGCTTTCTATAGGAAGTTCTAGGCTTTTCTACAGGAAGTTCCAGGATTTTCTATAGGAAGTCCTGAATTTCTATAGGAAACATCCTGTAGAACTTTTGGACAAACCAAATTCAAGTTTGAGAGGGAATCTGATGGTTGTGATCAGTTTGTTAGACCTAAGGCCACACCTCTATCCAATCCAACACCATGTGGCGCCCTGTTCCATCTTTTGACACCTCTGTCAACCACCTGGTCGTGTGTTCCTGCGCAGTCATTTCAGAAACCCTATTTTCCTGAGGTTGACAGCAAAGAAAAAGAGGAAAATTTCAAGTAAAAAATCAAGCAACAAAGGCTCGCACACTCTACTCGTTCAAACTCCACCTAGACTCTTCATCAGTGAATGTAGCCCTGCTTGTTTAGCCTGCATCCCAGGACGAGAAGCAGTTATATGATGTCATACAGGAACCCTATAGCAGCTGATCCGTCTGGAGCACATACTATGGAGTCAATAGCAACTGAAATCGACACAAGGAGCATGTAACAAAATCCGCTCGGACGTGAACATCTCCTCAACAGCTGAAATCAAATGGAGCCTATGCATGTAGTGTTTACGACCAGAGGATCTGGTCCCAAAGCCGTGCATACAACGTCAACCAATGAAAGAAGGAGTTCCAGTGCCTGTGCACGAAGCAGCAGTAAGCAAAGCCATCATTCCACGTCCCGAAGCCTGCAAAACATGTCCACGGCCACACAGGTAAGTGTCTAACCTTATTCGTCAAATTGCATAGACTATACTCTGAAAATTGCATGTCTATGAAATGGTGCGGATTGAACGAATTCGGTGGCCAGTCAATTGGCCACCCATAGTCAGTGGAATGGCTTTGTGGGATTCAAACGAGCTCGGTTACGCCAAAGAGACGTGCAGCCGACACGTGGGAAGTGTCCAGTCGGAAAATTGGCAGACTGACAGTGGTGGCAGTGGTTAATGGTAGGGGGGAAGTAATGGCGGCCAGAGACACGTAGGAGAATAATGGCCATGATGTTGGCAAATGGATCGGCCTAGACACCTCACCCCCTCACCAGGAATTGCGCCGTAATTTGAAATTGCTCGGCCGAAGAACTCACGATGAACCTCTGTCATTTACACTTGCAACCGTTTTCAGCAAAGTACGCATCCTCCTCCTCTGCAGTTTGTTAGCCCGAGCTTCTCAGCACGTTTCAAAATCCTCCTGTGTCCCAGGCTCGTTCAGAAGCGTCATGACGTCCTCTAGTACTTGGCAAAGCTCTCTACAGGAAGGAGCTCTACAGGAAAAACGACATAGCCTCCCAGAGCAGAGAAACCTGGACTTCCTACGTCGAAATTGGAGTTTCAAAGAGAGGTAGGCTCGAAAACACCATTCCCATGCATGATATTTCGAAAGGTGGTGAATTAAACTGTCTGGAGTAGGAGAATTAGAAGCAAGTCTGCCTGTGGGTCAAGAACAGTAGTTTTTCTGTGTGATACACAAAATTTTTCAGTTGGTTCTGCGTCAAATTCTCCTCCACGGTTCTTGTTAAGAAATTCCTCCTATAAAAACAATAAACTGCTGTGAGGGCTAACCTGTGCATGAAGAATGTGACTTTTATGTGGTTGAATGCATGCTGGGGATGAAAATTAGGCTCTGCACTCTATCTGTGGGAGTTTAATTCCCTTTTGACAGTCGAGTTTTGGGCAGCAACAACATTATAACCAGGGAATTAGTGCAAAGTGAAATATAAACACCTGAGGGATATTGTCTTCAAAGTTCAGGGGAGGAAACCATAAATAGAATACCCCTTTTTGATCAGAGCATAAGCCAAAACAGAGTACTCTCACGATGCCAGGAGGGTTTATCAAGAAGGAACCCTCAGATTCCAGAAAATTGTGTGAACACCCCACAGTAGTGGACCTCTTCACCCGTGCCAACTGGATGGCATTTTGTGACAAAATTCAGGGACACGACGATGCAATAACCGAAGAATTCTTGTTGTCTCTGCAACCTAAATCAAAGACACTGGACACTATGAATTTTAGAGGGTTGACCTTAAAGCTAACCCCTGAACTCATTAGTCGAGTCACTGACCTGCCATGGGGATACCCTGGAGCAAAGAGGAGAGAGGACTAGGCCAAAAAGCCAAGAAAGAATTCTTCCTACCAGAGGAACAATTTGCAGAAGAGAAGAATGGGGTAAGGAGGGCCAGTTTACATCCTCTGTGGAGTGAAGCAAGTCTCCAAGTTATGAAATACATTACCTGTGAGGGGCGGTTCAGTATTATTTACGGCTATCATTTCTGGTTGCTAAAAGAACTAAGACATGGGTTGGATCTACCCCCAGAGCAAAAGTAAAGCATCCCCTATTTTCTCTTGCAATCATTGATTGAATGTGGCACAAAAATGAAGGAAGGGACACCAGATCAGCTAGCCCATCATGGGCTCATCAAGCTTCTAGTAGAGAATGGCCTCCATACCTACACTGTCCCCCTCTCTTGGGAAATTTTCCGCAATATGTCCAAAGATGATGATATAAGAATTCTGGCCGAGGAACTCACCTCATCCAGCAGTGAAGAAGGGAAACACCTTGAAGTCGAAAAGAAAGCCAGGAGTAAGGAAACCCAGGACAGACCACCACAGAAAGAACAAGAAGAGAAACAAGAGAAAGGCCAAGTTTCCGAGCCCAAAACTGTGGGTGGAATAAAGGCACAAACACCAAGGGAGAAACAATTGCAAATCAGGGAAGAGAGGACTGAAAAAGTCCAAGAAAGTGAGGGCACACCCAAGGTAACCACAGAAAAATTGAAAGAGAAGGCACCCCTAGCCAAGCAAGCCAAAACAGTGAAAACAGTTTCTACAGGAAGCTAGAAAACAATCAGCACAGGACTTTCTACAGGCAGTATGGAGGCAGAGAAGAAAAAGGAAAAATCACCCGGGATCTTGGCTAGGGAGGCAACAACAGTGTTGGATACCTTAAGCACAACCCCAGAGCAAAAAGGGAAGAGAAAAAGGGAGCCTTCTATGTATTTTAAGGCAAGAAGGAGCATGAGGATAAAGACTGGCAGACCATAGCCATCATCAAAAGAACCAATCATGATTGTAGACACCCTAACTACACAAAAGCAGAGGTCTCCCTTAAAGGCATCCATCACTTATGAACGGGGGAGCCCGAAGACATCCACCTGGAGAGAAAGAGTGAAAATGTTGGACACAAAGGCCTCTCTACAGGATTCTAAAACAATTCTACAAGATACATTGGCTAGGCTAAAGGAGACTGAAGAGTTGGAAGAGAAGGAAGCTACATCATCTTAGGAGGAGGAAAAGACTGAGAAAATTGAGGAATCAAGCCCCCAGCCCAACCTGGGCTCTTACTACAAATTGCTAGAGGCGGGAAGGATAATTCCCCAAAAATTTGCAGTGCCGCTCTTCTTTGCACTGGAGGAAGAGAGAGTGAGGACCCACACTTGGATGAAAATCGCCAAGTCCAAGGGTGTGGCAGATATAGGTCCCTTGGAGGAACAACTTAAAGAGGCAAGGAAAGAATTGGCTTTGGTACGACATGTAGAAAGTAGCTAGCGGGCCAAGATCTAAGAAGAAAATGAGATGCTCAAACAACAACTAAAGTTATAGGGACACCTTATGGAAGATAGGCCCCACACCTTGGGCGGACAACAGCAACAGGAGGAGCCCACAACAGCCAATGAAACACCCGATGAATAGCAAAGAAGGGAAGGGATGCATGCTGAAATTGAGACACTGAATCGACAGCTACAGGAAAAATAATTACAAGCAGGCCTGGAGATACAATCTTCGAAATAGCAGGTACAAGAAAAGGAGGCCCAACTGGCCTACATAGCTAGTTGGGCGATGGAAGCTCTGCAGTGTAGGCAGCCAGTCAAATCCTACACCCTATACCTCAGGGATCAGTGGTTGCAGTTTCAGATCAACACTTTGGCACAGAGAGATATCATTCCATTTCAAAACTACTCTCAATTCATGGCTCTATGTGACAGCAGCTCATCCGAAGACAAGGCCAAGCTATCAGAGTTTTACCTACACAACTTGGGCCTTCCCAACATGAACTTGTGGGACCCTAACGCTGTGGTAGGGGACGTACAACTTATGGCCATGGCCTCTTGGCTAAATCATGAAGAAAAAAGAGAAGCAGAGGTCCAAAACATTATGAACAGAGAGCTACATGAGCCATTATTGATTAGAGCAGAACCGGAGGATCCTTTAGCATTGATATTCGCTCACCAGCACTTGACCAATGACCCTCAGGCCCTACCAGATTACATGGGATGACAAGCCCAAGCCATAGCCCATTTTGAGGACATGGACAGACTGCTGGGGGATAATTGTGTTCATGCTTACTCCCGAAGGTGGAATTCACTGTCCCACAACCTAAAGATTAGAGAATACCACACCCCCACAAGGATGAGGGAGGCCTTGGCAAGAATGCCTCTCTACAAAGAGTCCATGCAAAATATTCAGGCCAGCTGGATCGGCCTCAAATTCAGTCCTCCCTTGCTTTTGGGGTTGTTAGAGGGAGTCAGAGAAGAGGAGGAACACAAGTAGTGGAAAAAAGTGGAAAGCAAAGCAGGATTTCATGACCGTGAAGAAGATATCACTTCAGAGGCCTGGGATGTGAAGGAGGCAGTCAAGGCTATCAAGGACGATGAGTTGGACTAGTTGCTCAGAGGATGAGCAACCCATTTAGCAGGGGGGTGATGATGAGCCCCGAATTGGGTAACTTATTGGGCTCATTTTTCCTAATTGTCCTTGCTCAATCTTCCATTTTTCATAGATTATGCATATTTTTTTAGTATGTTTATGTTATTTGAACGAATAAAGGTGGTCACTCTACCAAGGAGGCTAATACGTGGTTATTTCAGGTTTTTTGGACAAGTTTTGGAGCAAAACCAAGCAATTATGGGCTAGGTGATAGCCAAGCTTGAGGTGAGGATTCATAGGGGGGTTGTCTCTGGCATTAAATGGCCCTTCCTCAAAATCTCCACGCTCAACTTTGAGCTCAACAGGCCACCAAAACGAATCCTAAAGGCAGCCAAGCAGCTTTAGGAAGAGTGATTGTTTACTAGCAGTTGGAATAGCCGAGTCCCTTGAATTTAGGAGGGTTGCTAGGCCCCTCGTAGTGTATAAATAGGAAAGCCTCAGCCTTTGTAGTTTACTTTCAGAACTGTTGTATTTTTGCACTAGAGTGTTGTCATTTTCTCAGCTCGTTTTCTTGTAGCTACTGTTGTATAACTTTCTTGTGATGATTAATTTTGGATAATGAAAAGCAGTTCTATTTGGCATTAGCTCTGAGTTTTTTATAGGAGCCTGTAGCTCTTGGGTTTGGGCCCAACCTAAGATCCAAGGCCTCCTTCATGTATTGTTATTTGTTTTTATGTCTTTGCAAAATAATTTATGTTTAGTAGATTAACACCTTGTTGGTTACATAGGTCATGGTTAATGATCAGGTAGGCTTTTGCATGCTCAGATTTAGTTGATATATTAGTAACATGGAAGATCTCCAGAAAAATGCCATCAAGCACCTCTGATCTCACCTCTCCCTTAGTGCGATCATGAGCTGGGACAAAGGTGACATTGCTGCCAACAAAAACGTTGTTTTCCTTTGTCATGCAATTCTTAGTGTTGGAATCCTCATTTGTAGATGATGATATTAGTAGTGTTTAAATGCTTCAGTTTATGATTACTTAGTTGTTTAGTTATTTCACTCATTTCATTTTGAATAAACTTCTGTTCATTTCCTTTTGCTATTACTTAGGTCAGAATAGAGTGAAGTAACTAGGTCAGAGGTTTTTTAAGTGTTTGTTTGTTCAGTTAGAAAAACCACTTGCAGAGTACCTGTTATCCTTCCTTAACTGCCCATACTCCATCCAACCTACCTGCTTCATCCTTCACTCAGCACCCTTACCTTACATTTGCCTCATTCGCTTACTTTGCCATAGTTCTCATCTTCTTGTGCAACATCGTTTCATTCCTCCTTGAACAAATCTAACCATCTGCGCCACTCCTCAACTCCATCCTCCAAGTCTTGAACTCCCCTACACCCCTATTTCACCTCCATACTCATTCCTCCACCTTTTTCCCTCCATCCATGCTCCAAAATTCCATTTCTGAACATCCTGTAGAAACTCCAGACATCTTGTAGGACCCCTGCAGACTTCTTGTAGAAGCTCACGAAAGTGGTTTCTTGAAGGCCAAACTCTGTGAAACTCTCAAGAAGGGTGTTAGGGACCCCTTAGGCCCTCTCTGAACCTTCCTGGCCTCTTCCAAGTATTTTCTCTCACCAATCCACCTCTGCACAGTCAAAATAGTTAAATCGCGTGCATGATAATTCTGACAACTTATTCAAAAATACAAATAGATGGTTCTTTCAGATTCTGTTGTAGACATAGCTTAGATACATAGATTTCATCTTCTTATAAGTCAATGGCATCTCTCCCAGTAACTTGCATCCTCTTTCTTGCATTAGTAGAGCTAGCTGGTAAAATTAAGGTTTGCTAGGGTTTGCATTTGCTTTCAGCTTTTCAGTTTCCTTCTGCAAATAGATTAGCTTCCTTCGAGTTAGCTTCCATCCATCAGTTAAACAACTTCTTCTCAGACTTGTGCCAGCTAACCAAGGGACAGCTGCGGCAAGAGCTAGTACTTGTGCATATAGCACCGTCGCTTCCAAGTTTGTTACGAACTATCGGGTTGATAAAAGTAAAGAAGGGAGTCCCAGGAGTTGTAGCATTGTTGTTGCAATACAGTAGCCCACCAGCCACCAGTGACTGCTTGGCCCGACGCCCACTTGTGTTGTGAGTGGAGCTCTTATGGAACTCACATAACTTTCCTGTGTCCTTTTTCGGCTTCGCAGTGTTGTTCTTTGCTTGCAGCTTTGGCGGGTTGTCTTGGGCCACCCCGCCTTGGCTTTGTCCTTTGTTCTGTAGTTTGGGGGCACCTTTCCCTTGTTTCGGATTCGCAGATCCAAAGTCTCACTTCTTTTGTTTAAATTTTTTCTTGATCTTGACGGCATATCGATATGTCGTGTCAAGCGAGAAGATGTTCGGGAATTCTATTTCTTCCTAGATGTATGTGTGCAGGAAGCCATGATATTTGAGTACCAAATGCTGCTCCAAATCCTTGATACCAAACTTTGGGCAAAGGGTATGAAAATATTGGTAAACTCCGGCACGTCTTGGTTCCTTCCCTGCCGTAGCATAGTCCACTTTATGTATTGATCTTCATAGCTTCCGACAGGGTAGTACTGCTCCTCAATGGTAGCCCGGAATGAATTCCAAGTGAGTGCGACTGAAAACAGTGAGGTCGTAATTTCATCCTTTTGCTCACAGTCCCACCAGTCCTTGACATGGGGGGCAACTTTGAGAAGAGTGAAATTAGTCTTTTCTCGATCGGAAAAATCATGAACAGAAAAATACCCTCCTAGCAGATTTAACCATTTATCTACGATGTCTGCATCTATCTAAGCCTCAAATACGGGAATGTCAAAGTTAACTTGTACCTAAAAGGGTGTGGCGCTTCTAGAGTAGCTGTTGGAAGTAGATGTGTCGCCCCAGGGTAGCCGTTGAAGGATCTGGGAAAAGTTGTCCATCATCACGTTCCTTTGTTGCTCGAGGGCCTCTTCAAGTAATATTTTGATAGGATCTCCTATCCCCTTGTCTTTCTTTTCATCTGCCATGGGAGGCCGTCAGGATTTGCGAGGTTGGTCTTGCAAAGGTTCAACCAGTTCAAGCCCTAACTCCTTATATCCTGACCTCGTTGGGGACATGCAAAGAAAGACAGAGAAAGAGTAGACCGCTCATATACCATTGATCTAGATTTAAATAAGAATGCAAAAAATTACAGATATAACCATACATACAGAGATGCAGCAGAAACAATACTTCATTTCATTACTACAAAATACTGAAATATGCTTACAAACAGAAAATGGAAAAACTAGCTAGGGCGATGGTAGCTTATCTCTGAGAAGAAATGTGGTGGCTACATGCCTCTGAGTTGTCTTACAATGAGACTCGAAGGCCTATTTATTATTGAGAAAAAATGGAAAACCCTAAACATTAAAAAACCTAACCCTAGGAGATGAAGCGCCAAACTATGGGCCTCATTTTGGGTAAATTGGTACATCAACTTCCCAAGGTCATAACTTTGGAATATGATCTCCGTTTGACGTGCACAATACCCCGTTAGAAAGATCTATCTGAAGACTACGACTTTGGGGAGACAAAAATAAATCCATGGATCCATGTTGCTTCCATTTTTCCAAAAAAATGTTTTTTAGGGCCTCAAAATGGCTCCAGAAGTTTAGGACCTGAAAAACTGCTAAAAATAGTAAACGATGCTACAACTAAGGAAACTGAAAAGATGAAAGAAACAATGGTGGGGGTCCAAGTGGAATTGGAGGGTGGCCACCAATATCCACTTGGATCATGACTTCTCAAGGAATACATGGATATATTTCCTCAAGAAGAAATTTGAAGTCTTTGACAGGTTTAAAGAATTTAAGGCTCTGGTGGAAAACCAGGCAGAGAAGAAGATAAAGGTGATGAGGATAGATAACAGTGGAGAGTTTTGCAGCAAGGAATTTGAAGAATTCTATAAGAAGTGTGGTATAGCACCACAGAAGACTTTTCCATACACACCTAAGAAAAATGGAGTTGCAAAAAGAATGAATAAGACGTTGATGGAAAGGGCAAGAAGCATGCTAAGTGGTGTTAAGTTAGGACAGGAATTCTAGGCAGAGGTGGTGGAGACAACATGTTACCTGGTCAACAGATCACCTTCATCAATGTTGGAGGATAAGACTCCACAGGAGGTATGGACTGGTAATGAGCCCTCTCTTTCACATCTGAGGGTATTTGGATGTGATGCATATGTACATGTTCCAAAGGAGAAAAGAACAAAGTTGGATAGTAAATCTGAAAAGTGCATCTTTATTGGGTATAAGGATAGTTTAAAGGGCTATAAGCTTTGAAGCCCGGTAACAAGGAAGGTTGTGTAAAGCTGAGATGTGGTGTTCAGAGAGGTGAAATTTTTTATTAAACATGAAATCCCATCAAAGGAACCTGAGAAGATAGAGTTTGAGCTAAAGGAGGAAGAATCAGACTGTATAGCAGAAGAGGAATCAGAAGATGAAGAGCCACAAACTCTGGTTGTGAGAAGATCAGTTCGAGAAAGAAGGTAGACAGAAAGGTATAGGCCATCTGCTTTCTGTTCAAATTTTTCTTTATCAATTACTGATGATGATCCCATAACTATGAAGGAGGCAGTAGATTCAAAGGATGGAAAAATCTGGAAAGAGGCCACGGTTGATGAAATGGCATCTTTGCACAAAAATGAGGCTTGGGATCTGGTGGAGTTTCTAGCTGGAAGGAAACCCATTCACAGCAAATGGGTGTTCAAGAAGAAGACAAATGCAGAAGGAAAGGTGGAGAAATACAAATCTTGGTTGGTAGAAAAAGGCTATTCCCAGGTGCTGGGAATTTATTTTGGTGATATTTTTTCTCCTGTTGCCAAGGTAGCTTCTATTAGATTAGTTTTATCTGTTGCTATTGCTTTTTATTTTGAGGTAGAACAGATGGATGTGAAGACAACATTTCTCCACGGGGATCTGGAAGGAGATCTACATCAAGCAACCTGAAGGCTTTGTGGTGAAGGGTAAGAAGGAACTAGTATGAAAGTTAAAGAAGTCTCTGTATGGGTTAAAACAATCACCAAGGATGTGGTATCAGAAATTTGATACATTTGTATGGGTACTTGGCTTCACCAGAAGAAAAGCAGATCACTGTGTGTATTTTAAATTAATTGGTGACCGTGTTATTTATCTGGTCTTGTATATGGATGACATGTTGCTAGTTGGAAATGACAAAGAAATTATCCAGTATTTGAAGACCCAATTGTCCTCCAAATTCGACATGAAATATCTTGGTGCTACAAAATATATTTTGGGCATGGAAATTAAAAGAGATTGGGCAAAGAGGAAGCTCTGGTTAAACCAAAGGAAGTATATTGAGATAATATTGCATAGGTTTAATATGAAATATAGTAAACCGATGAAGTTTTCTATTCATGTAGGTGTAAAGTTGTATGTTTAACAATTTCCCAAGGCACAAGAAGAGGAAGAGGACATGTCCCATGTTCCATATGTAAGTGTAGTCGGTTGCCTGATGTATGTGATGGTCTGTACTAGACCAGAAATCGCATATGTAGTGGGAGTATTGAGTAGGTTTATGGCAAAACCAGGGAAGGAGCATTGGATAACAGTGAAGCGGGTTTTTAGGGATTTGCATGGCACTAGTGATTATGGTTTGTGCTACCAAGGAAGACCAAGATTAGACAGAGTGTTGGATATTCGTGGCTTTGTTGATGCAGACTGGGCTAGAGATCTAGATCGGAGAAGATCTACATGTGGGTATATGTTTAACCTATTTGGAGGTGCAATTAGATGGATGAGAAAGAAACAATCCATAGTGGCATTATCAACTACAGAGGCAGAATACATGGTATCCACTCATGCAAGCAAGGAAGCAGTCTAGTTGCAGATATTGTGTTTAAGTATGGGGTTAGTACAGGGAGAATAAGAATAGACTGTGATAGCCAAAGTGAAATTTTCTTAGCAAAGGACACTACTTACCATTCAAAGACAAAGCACATTGATGTTCAGTATCACTTTGTGAGGGATATGATAGAAGACAAAAAGGTGTTGCTAGTAAGGTGGACACTTTGAAGAATACTACAGATGCATTGACAAAATCTGTGAGCTCTGAGAAGTTCTCTTGGTGTAGAGAAACAATGGGTGTTACAGGGCTGGATAAATGACTAAGCTCTCCTATGGCCTCCTGTGGAAAGAAAAAAACAAGTGGGATAATGATGGGTTGTGTTATATTCTTTCCATGACTAGCTTCCCTAGTTAACTGGGGGGTTAGAGGGGGGGCGGAGCCCCCCCTTTGTTGTGCCGATTGAGCAGCGGGGGGGTCACAGGGGGGTTGAGGGGTGCAGGTAGCCCCCCTCTACGAGGTCTGGAGTAGCGCCCCAGGGATTTTTTTTTTTTTTTTTG